>PVLC010002003.1:52376-74611 GCA_004027655.1 Graphiurus murinus
AAAAAAAAAAAAAAAAAAAAAAAAAAAAAAAAAAAAAACAAAAAACTATCATATAAATTATCTGTAATTGTTTTTTTGTTTTTTTGCGGCACTGGGGATTGAACTCAGGGGCATTCTACCTCCGAGCTATACCCCCAGCCCTATTTTTTATTCTTTATTTTGAAACCGAGTCTCACTAAGTTGCAGAGTGCCTCACTAGGTAGCTGAGGCTGGCTGCGAACCCAGATATAATTGTTTTAATAATACAGTATTTTGTATTTTGTCCTGTCTTATTTTATTTTGCCTGAATATTCCCCAACTTTTTATTTTAATTTTCTTTCTTTCGCTTTCTCAAATGTATGTGTGTGCAAATACAATTGATTGAGGAACTATTTTTTAAAAAGTTAGAAATCATGACATTTCACTCCTAAGCATTTTTCTCCTAGAACAAAGAAATTCTCCCACATAAACACATCCCATCATCACACCCAAGACATTTAACACTGGTAGCATTTTATGTAATACACAGTACATATTCCAATTTCTTCAATTGCCCCAAAATATGCTTAATAGCTGTTTTGTTATTGTTGTTTAAATCTGGGATCCAAACAAAGACTCTAGTAGTCATGCCTTTTTGGTTTTTATTAATCTAAGACAATCCTCTCGCTTTTGTTTATTTTTTCCAAGATTTCTCAGATCATGAATATTTTGTGGGTCCAAGCCAGCTCTGTAGGATACCCTGCATTCTGGAGTCATCTGATGGTTTTCTCATTATTAGATTAAGGCTAAACATTTTGGCAAGAATATTCCAGGGCCAGTGTGTGCACTGCATCTCCCCAGTATAAACAGAGGTGGCGTTCATGTCTGGGTGATGCATGATTCCTTGCAATGAGCACAGAGTTTCAGGATGGGAAAATGAAAAATTTCTGAAAAGAAATGGTGGTGATGTTTACGCAACAATGTGAATGCACTTGATGCCACTGAACTCTTAATTCTTAAAAATGGTTAAAATGATAAATTTTATGTTAATTATATATTTTACTTAAATTTATTTTTAAAAAATTGAAAGTTGGGTGTGGTGGCATATGTTTGTAATCCCAGTATTTGGGAGGCTAAGACAGAAGGATTGCAGGTTCAAAACTAGCTTCAGCAACTTAGCGAGACCTTGTTTCGAAATAGAAAATAAAAATCAGGCTGGATGTAGCTTGGAGGTAGAACACCCCTGGGTTCAATCCCCAGTATCAGAAAAAGATGAAGGAAGGAAGGAAGGAAGGAAGGAAGGAAGGAAGGAAGGAAGGAAGGAAGGAAGGAAGGGAGGAAAGGAGGGAAGTAATGATTACTTTTGTGTATGTGTGTGGCACTGGGGATTGAACCCAAGGTTCTTCTACCTATTTTATTTTTTATTTTGAAACAGGGTCTTGTGAAGTTACCATGCACGGGCCTTGAACTTGCAAACATGCAATCCTCCTGTCTTAGCTCTTAAGTACTAGGATTACTAGTAAGTATCACCATGCTCAGCAGAAATTTGATTACCTAAAATGTTGCTAGCAGGCACACCCTGGTGCAAAAATATTTTTCCCTCTTGATAATTAACAACTTGTGTGGTGAAACTTTGAGAGTGTACAAATATCCAATTTCCAAACAAGCCTTTCCACAATGATTTTAGCACATACAAGGAGTACATTGTTCAAAACTGACCTAAATTCTTTATTCTGAGTCTTTATTTTTATCATTTTGATAACAGTTAGGGTCATTTGATTTTGTGTGTTTTAAAACATTTTTTACTAAATTTATTTTATTTTGCTAATATGCAAAAACATATACATGTTTCAAAAGTCAAAATTATATTTTCAAAAAACCTTATTCTCATTTCTGTTTCTTCCATTTCATCCTTGCCTACTTCTTATAATAATCATTTTCTCTAGTTTTAGTTTATGCTTCTTGTGTTTCTCCTTGCAAATATGCCCCCCCCACTTAGTATATTCTGGAATTTACTCCTAGAGCTCATGTCTTAGAGATCATTCTCATTTTTTGTATAGCTTTATTGTTTTCCATTGCATGAATGTACTAGTTTAGTACACTAATTTCCTATAGATTAGGTTGCAAATAACATTTTGCTGTTATTAGGAATACTGTAAGTGAATAACCTCACACATATGCTATTTCATATTTGTCAGATGTTATCTTTAGGATAAATTCATAGAAAGAACTTTTTTTTGAACATTTTGTTATATTTTACAAAATTTCTCTCTGTGAGCATTGTGCAATTTTGTGCTCTAA
Source organism: Graphiurus murinus (assembly GCA_004027655.1). NCBI lineage: Eukaryota > Metazoa > Chordata > Mammalia > Rodentia > Gliridae > Graphiurus > Graphiurus murinus. Next base: position 54,636 of record PVLC010002003.1, read on the forward strand.
CATTATATGAAAGTGCTTTTTCCTTACAGCCTGCTTGAGCTTTTGAGTATCTGCCATTTGACAAGCGAGAACTGGTATCTCAGTGGAATTTTCCTTTGAATTTCTCTTATTATGAAGGAAGTTGGACATCTTTCCATATATTGAAGGACCATTGATTTATCTTTTTCTGAGCTATTTTTCATGACTCTTGCTCATTTTTGTAAGTGTGTATGTTTGTTTTTATTTCTTGATTTTCAGTATCTCTTAAACTATTTGGGATATTACTCAGTTATCAGTAATACTATATTTTTCTCCCAGGTTTTTGTTTGTCTTTTGATTTTATTTATGTTGTGTTTATCCTTTTAAAATGTTATTTGGTAATTTATAAGTCTTTTATTGTATTTGGGGTTTGAGTTGTTAGAAAGGCTTTCTCCACATTCTGGTAACAAGGAACTAACACATGTTTTTCTAACAAATGAAAAGGTTTCATTTGTTAGATTAAAATATCTGATCCATTTAGAGTTTATTTTCGTAATGGTGTCTTGGTTGTCTAATGAAATAAGTGTTCTCTGAATGCCCAAAAGGATCAAAGTCCAAAAAAAGGGCCTGAACAATTCATAGAGACAGAAAGTAGATTAATGGTTGCCAGGGGCTGGGGCAGAGAGGGATGGGGAATGACTGCTAATGGCATGAGGCTTCTTTTGGGGGTGATGAAAATGTTCTGGAATTAGACAGTGACAGTGATTGTACAACCTTGGGGAAATTCTAACATCTACTGAATTTTATGCCTCAAAATGGTGACTTTTATGCCTTAAAATCATATCTCAATTAAAAAGGAAGAGCCTGAAGAAAGCTACAGAAAAAGATAAGGAAGTAAAATAAAGGTAAGCACACCAAGAGGGGAAGCAGTTTACAATGTAGACTTGCCCTTATCTAAGCTAATATGCACTTGTACGTTAATAAAACCCCAGGATACTGGGACACAGATGTGTTATTCTGAGGTTCTATTTTTTGGTTATCCTATGCAGGAACAAATTTCTATATCATTACGGAAAGCTGTAAGCTACTAGATTATCCAGTCATGCTCTTAGATATCAGATATTTCAGAATAGATCCCATTAGAAAATTATGTTTCAAAAAACAGTCTACAAGCTGGGTGTGGTAGTGCACACTTGTAATCTCAGTACTTGGGAGGCTGAGAAAGGAGGATTACAGGTTCGCTGCCAGCCTCAGCTGCTTAGTGAGGCCCTCCGCAACTTAGTGAGACTCTGTTTCAAAATAAAGAATAAAAATTAGGGTTTGGGGTATAACTCAGAGCTAAAATGCCCCTGGGTTCAATCCCCTACTGTAAAAACAAACAAAAAAACCAGTCTACAAATTTCCACTAATTTTTACCTTATTTCCATTATTAATTATATTAAGCTAAAGTAAGCTATATTAAATTAACATACACGGTTATAAAATAATATATAAAACATTAATAACATAAATAATATAATATAAAAATAAATAATATGCTAATATTACAGTTTTTAGTGTGTATATCTAAACTATGCATGCACATCTTCACTTTCCTGAAAAAGTACAAAATCTTAAGAAATATAAATATATGAATGCCTTTGTTCAATCTAGAAAGATATATTTGTTTTAAATACATTTCTGATTGAAATGGTAACCTTTTCATTGTAGAAAATTTAGAAGATCTAACAAAATAGAAAATAGAAGTCATATAAATTCAGTAGTATTAATATTATGCAATATTTTCTTTGTGGTGTATGTGTGTGTGGGTGTGTGTGTGTGTGTGTGTGTGTGTGTATGTATGTATAAAAGTTTCTCCTGGTTGAGACCAGAGTATAGAAAGACTTTTGCATTCTATTTTCTCTCTAAATGGTACATCACAAACACTTTCCATGTCATTCATTTTTTCACTAATACAACTATAAACAGCTCTATAATATCGGTATTTAGAGGATTTACTTAGCAAGTCCCCAACTACTATGCATTGAGGGTATTACCATATTTTTGTTATTAAGAACATAAGAAAGAGCCAGGTGCTGTTGCACACACCTGTAATCCCAGTACTTTGGAGGCTGAGAGGAGGATTGCAGGTTCAAGGCCAGCCTCCGCATCTTAGTAAAGCCTTCAGCAACTTAGTGAGACCCTGTTTCAAAATAAAAAATTAAATAGAGCTGGATGTGGAGCTCAGAGGTATAATGCCCTTGGGTTCAATCTCTAGTACCCCTCCACACATACACACACAACCTTAGGAAAGAACATCTTTACAAAGAGTCTTTACAGTTCTGATTATTTCCTTCAGCAACATTTTTAGAAGTAGAGTGACTGCATCAAAAGTATGACTATTTTTAAGGTTCTTGATAGATACTGTCAAATAGCTTTTGAGAAAGGCTGTGCCCACTTGCACCCTCATTATCAATATACTCAAACACTACACCAAAATGAAGCCATTGAGAGTTTTCTCAGGTCTGGGGGAAGAACACTAGCTTCCCAACCAGGCTTGTAATATGCCATTATGAAATCCTCACAATAATAGCTGTGTGACCCTTCATTCCTTTTTTTTTCCTTTTTGAAATAGTCTTGTTAAGGATCTCACTAAATTGCTGAGGCTGGCCTCAAACCTGCAATCCTCCTGTCTCACCCTCCCATGCACTGGGATTATAGTCATGTACCACCACACTTGGCTTGTATGACCCTTCATTTTAATGAATTCTACTTTTGGTCATGATGACCAGCAAATCTCCAAGATTTATTTTCAGCAAACAATATTTTCTTTTCTAGCTAAGAATACTAGTAAAACATAGGGTTAGTGAAAAAGAATCTTTGCTACAAAGTGAAATAATTACCAAAAATGTGTGGGCCTCATGGAGGGGAAAATACTTCAAAAATTGCAATCAGCACACAAAGGATTTAAGATGCTTTGCGTGTAGACTTCAGCATGTAAAGTTTAGCTTGAAAATCAATCTACTGCCAATAAGTTTGCACATGTGAGTTGTGTAGTTTTACAGCTGTTTACGAGAAGCTAATCCCTTTTTGACTTTGACTGTGACAGTGAAATATAAGTGGCAACTTGAACCCAAAGTCTGGCCTTTCCTCAAGTCTTTGTTTCTGCAGTATAGTGGTTATTTTTTAAAACAAGTTGTTCAAATAAATACACTGTAATCATTTCTGTAAAAGTAATAATTATATATCTTTACTACATGCATTCTATAGAAAAATCCAAAAGTTTCACCAAATTGTCAATAGGAATTCTGGGGATGGTGTTGGAGAGACACATGGGTGAGAATCGTAGTCGACTCTTAATGACTTCATTGTAGTTTAAACTGGGCATGTACTAATTTTATAATCTGGAAAAATACGAAAGTTAGTGATTGTGATCTCCTAGAGACTGAGAGTTTACTAAGATCTGATTTTAGAAGCATCTAATTGAGATCAGTTCATCTGTATGACTTCTTAGCTGTGGGGACAGGTGGCTATTGGGTCTTCATGATATTGCAGTACAATCTCGAATGCAGTATCCATCTACAGACTCCCCAAAGTGGTCTGTCTGAGAGATCCAAACATGGAACTGATCTGAGAAGATGGGTAGGGGATCCCTAGACTTCAAAGAAGCCTTTGTGCCAGAATATACTATGTCATTCCACATCCTTCCCAGTCAAGAGCCAGCAAATCTTTCTTAAGACATGTTAGGGCCTCCAGGTTTACCAGTCTCAAGTATACCAAAAATTGGGTTGAGAAAAAGAAGAGTAAAAAATATCAGGAAGGGTGGAAGAGAGGGTCTGAGCTGATAAAGTTTTGTTATTGTTACCATAATTTTCATAAGTTGACCTAAAACCATAGAAATAGTTGAGTGTGGTGGCATATGCCAGTAATCATAGAACTTGGGAAGCTGAGACTGGAGGATCACAGGTTCAAGGCCAACCTCAGCAACTTAGTGAGCCCCTCAGCATCTTAGGGAGTGTCTGTTTCAAAATAAAAATAAAACCGGGCTGAGAGTGTAGCTTGGAGGTAGAACACCTCTTGGTTCACTCCCCATATCACATACACATAAATAAATATAAATAAATAAAAGTAAAATATAGATAATTGTCATCCATCTATGCTTTTATCATTTAAAATATATTTCAGGAAAGCATCAAAACTTAATAGAAAAATAAAAGAGATTCTATATTTGTTATTTGAAAGTATGTTTCCTATTAAAGTAAACTCATGGATGAGTGGATATCTATTTTATAATCACTCCACAAATCTTTCCATTTCACTTAAAAAGCTTTAAGACTTGCTTGAAATGTAAATTAAATATCTTCACTATTCAGCAGAGGGTTGCAAGTTAAATGTTGGTAATTGATTATTGATAATTATGAGGAAAATAAACATTTGCAAGTTTGAAAGTATGCAGAGCATGTCAGAAAGGATAATTAATCAGCATTATCTAAGCATTAATCTGAAATTAGTTTTTCACTGCACAAACAAGAATGGTCATCTTATTAAGTTGCCTCAGAGGACTGTCAGCCAAAAGGTCAAAAATCTCACATTGAGTCATCCTAACCTCGTACTTGACCCCTGCTGTACAAACTGTTTATTTTTAAAGCTTCTGTGAGGAGAACATCAGTTTTGAACTTCTGTTACTTTCCGTAACTCTGACACCAGCGTGTCTTCTTCTAGCTCCTCTCCCTTTCTTGCTGTCACATGACAGCGTCAGACAACACACAACGTGACCAGACAACAGAGGTAGTCTTTGCTTACTGACTTAAACAGAGAGTATCTTTTTAATGAGTGTCTTCCTAAAGTTGAGTGATTCTGGAAGAAGAGTTATTATGAAGAACTAATCGCACTGCCTGGAGAGCAGTATGAGAATCAGAGAGACGCTACCTACTAGGTCCAAACACCACAGCAATGAAACAAAACAAACAAACAAATACAAGCAACATTCCTGAATGCCATGTGGAGTTGGTTCAGAAGCTGGTGTTCCCCTGTGGCGGTGGCCCAGCTCCGGCAGGACAGGTGGCTCCTGGGTGTGGTGGCCCACTCTGGAAGACTGATGCCAGGCCCTGGTGTGTGAGTCCTGGGAGGGAGTCTCCACAGCAGCCAGGGACTTTTTCCACAAACAGGAGGGAAAAAAAAGAACTTCCTATTCCTTCTAAGAGTGTTTTAAAAACTGTCCAAAAATGTCAAATGGAAGAACTCACAGTTCTCACATGTATAATGAATACAAAGAACTGTCATATGAGAGAATACCAAATTGTCCTTTTATAAGGACAACTCTATTTCAAATATACATCCCTGTCCCTCTTAGAATAAATAGAATTCAAATTTTTTGTTTTTTGTTTTACAAGGGATTGAACCCAAAGGCCTTCTACCTCTGAGCTACACCTCTAACTATATTTTATTTTTTACTTTGAAACAGGGTCTCACTAAATTGCTAAGTTTGGCTGCAAGCCTGGGATCCTCCTGTCTCAGCTTCCTAGGTACTGGGACTACAAGAATACACTACCATGCCTAGCTTTTTTTTTTAAGTGGGTTGTTTTATTTTGTTTTGTACTGGCAATTGAAACAGGGGCATTCTTCCTCTGAGCTATATCCTCAGTCCTTTTTATTTTTTGTTTTGAAACTGGGTCTCACAAGGTTGCTAAGGCTGGCCTTGAACCTGCAATCCTACTATCTCAGCCTCCCAAGTACTGAGATTACAAGCATGCACCACTACACCCAGCAAAAAAGAAGAGTTTTTGTTTGTTTGTTTGTTTTGTTTTGAACATCATTGTTCTTCCAGAGAACATGTGTACAGGTGAGTGGTTGAGAGTTCAGTCTCTGATGTTAGACTACCTGCCTTCTGATTCTTGTTCCACAGCATACTGGTTAGGTATCCCAACACCAATGACAATTTCTTTGCCTCAGTTTCCCCGTCTTTGAAATGGAGCTAATAATAGTACCTCTTTCTCAGAGGGTGGTTAAAAGGATTTATATGGGATGTCTATAAGTTCCTGATGCACAGCCAACACTGGACCAATGTTAGCTTTATCATTATATGTAATAGGCTATATATTGTAGCCACTATATATCCTCATGTATTCAAGCCCATGGACCCCACTCAATCCATAGCAAGAAGCCAGGCCAGCCAAGAAGGAGACAAGCTTTGAAACAAAGGTCCTTTGAATGCAGAGGTTAGAGATGAGGTCTCTTTCGGGTCTTGCCCAAACTCTAAAGTTAGCAAGAATGTCCAAGGAGAATACCACAGGCCCACAGGTTGGCTTGTGGAGAGGTCAAAGTAGCCAGCAGCTTCCAGGACTATTGTAAATGCACTAGTAACAGAGAGGAACAAAATCTCGGCCTTGATTCAAAGCAAGTGTGGCCAGGCACACGGGTGGACTGCAGGAAGGCAGTGCTTACAAGGTGAAACACTGTCCTCTCTCCAACCTTGTCTCTTCTGCTGCTTGACATTACTTTGACAAGGAACACAGCTTTTTATGCCATGGAGCTAAGGCCCATTGATTAAATTTACTTTAATATATTTTTTAAAGTTTTGTTTATTTTTAAGGGGCTAGACACTACTTCTGAAAAACAGTTGAGAAATACAGTGATATAAGAAAGATGCTCAAAAGAGGGACACACACACACACACACACAAAGGTGCCTCTCCACTTTATTTATATCCAGAAATAAAACAAAGTGCCCCTTGCAATAAATGAATGTCAAAGGCAGGGCACGTATCTCAAATTAGAAATAATGGGTGCTGTGCAGCTGATTTCCATCTTACCTTCCTCAGCTCACTGGAAACTGGTTAGAATTCCTTCTCCCCTACAGCTTCACTGAAATGCTTATAAATTTCCTCTGCTTTGCTGCAGACATTTTGCTTTCTAAGCATAATTTCACCGACTGGTCTTTCATCCAAAGTCAAATGACTTTTCAGTTTTAGAACTTGAGTGCTTAAGACATAACCCAGTGCCACTAACAATTCAAGAGCATGTTGTCCAACATTCTTATATATGAGAAAAATACATAGATTCAAGAAAATTGGCTAGAAACGTGATTCAACTATAAATAGTTTGGGAACTACCAAACTGACCTAGAATGTCAGCTTAAGATTTGAACTAAACCCAACATTTATTTATTTATTTATTTATTTATTTATTTATTTATTTATTTATTGTCACTGGGGATTGAACCCAGGGGCATTCTACCTCCAAGGTACACCCCCAGCCTGATTTTATTTCTTATTTGGAAACAGTGTCTTGCTAGATTGAAGAGAGTCTCACTGTTTGCTGAGGCTGTCCTTGAACCTGTGATCCTCCTGTCTCAGCCTCCCAAGTACTAGAATTACAGGTGTGAACCACCAAGCCTGGCTCTAAACCTGCCTTTTAAATGTTGTCCCTAAGACTCGCTAAGATAATATAAGTTGTTGTCAGTCAGCCCTCTCACAGATGCTATCTGCCACCCACCATGGTAACGGGAACCGTGGTATTAAGTGACACTCCCAGAGATGACCCATAGAAGATTCAAGTACACCTTTGTTGGAAGCCTGGAAAATTACTACTATATTATGTGACTTTCCAAGGTCTCTGTCAAGTCTATGATTTTATGATCCATTATATCATGTACTTACCTGCTTTTCCTCTGAGTCACCTCATTTTTTCCCTACCTTTGCCCAAGTAATTTAATGAACTTTAACTTAGGGAACCATAATGAATTCAAATCTGAAAATAGTTGAAATTTGCTGCTAGAAAATGTATGCTACTTATCTTTGTTAGTTTCATAGTGAAAAGTATAGGATCTTAATTCTGTAAATTGTTTCCAATTTCAAAACTAGTGTGCTCTTTGTCTGACTGGCAATCAGCTGTGAAGCCATGGCTTAATGTTCTCCCTACTGAGGAAGATGTTGATGATATGCTTGATAATACGCTTTTAGCAAAGTAAGACAAAGGATTGTGTCAACCTGTGCTTACTGAACTCCAAAACCAAGCACCCACTTTCACCTTCAGATGACTGATGGTCACATTCAATCAGACCAAGGACCTTTTCAAAAAATGACACCATTGAAGTATCTCTCTTACCATTTTGAATGAGGGTTTGGGACCGTGTGAACCTTCCATGGACAGCTGTCATGTGCAGGGGACTTTTGCCATCTTTACTCTAAAAAATAAAGAGGGAGGAAGAAACAATGGCAGTGTCATAAGCCAGTGACATCAATTGGAAACATCCCTCTAGACATTGCTGACAATGCCCTGAATACATCACAATTTCACTTAAAAAAAAAAAAGTCAACATTAACTGAAGGTGATGGGGGGAGGCGGAACACCCTAATGCACATGATGTACTTTCACAAACATATCAAAGTCAATCACTAAACTGAACCTGAGAAGGAGGGAGGGTGAGGGAGTAGGACAGGAATTGGGGAAGGGTTAAATGAGAAATGTTTGCATATATGCTTTTATCAGCTTGTACCTAACAAAGATGTGTGATTACAATGCACCAATTAAAAATATAAAATTTAAAAAGTCAACAATTACAAAGATAATGTTTAAAGGAAAAGATAAAACATATATGACCTCTCAAGTTACTGCAAAACATCACATTTTAAAGAGGCTTACAGAAGCAATGATCCAAAAAGTTTCCCTCCTCTCTGGTGACCTACTGACAAAGGAAATTTCCTTCAAGGTGTTTTTTTTTTTTAAATTTAAAAAAGATAAATGATGTATTAACTCGCATAGTCTTCTTCAAACTGTAGTTGATTAAACTGCTATAAATCACTGCAATTCTCAAAACTGACTGGGAACCCTCTTTCCACCACCCCCTACTTTCTAGCTCGATAGGAAAACAACACTTTTGATTACCCCAAAGAGAATCTCTTACTTCACTCAACTTATTAGAAACCATAGGATTAAGGCATGCAACTGTTTAGGAAATTGCCGTTTTAATGATCAGCTGGAAATATGCACTGAATGTATACATCTCTAGTTTATGATAGAAATTATGGAACCCCAGAACACAGATTAAGCCAAAACCTGAAGAGTGTACAGAACCTTTATGTTGGTCATTATCATACCAAAGACCAAAGTTCTACATATTTAATTAGGAAACAGAAATTTCTTCAGACAATAATCCCAAAAGAAAATAATCACTGTATTTTAGATCAATAGCATCCCCCAAAGAGTAAACGTATAATCTATCCCTAACTTAAATTGATCCCACTTACTGATTTTTTAACTTTACAATGGTGCAAAGTGATTCACATTCAGTAGAGACCGTACTTCAGATTTTGAATCTTGATCTTTTCCTGAGTTAGCAACATATGGCATGAGACTCTCTTGAGATGTGGGGCAGAAGGAGCAAGTAACAGCTCCAATCAGCCATGGGAGCATGAGGTAAACAGTTAGTACTCAACAGTACACTATGTTGCCAAGCTGTAATGTTCTGAAGGTTAGATGTGCTAAATGCATGTTCAATTTACAATGAGTTTATTAGGATCTAGTTGCATTGTAAGTCAAGAAGCATCTGTATTCCCATTCATTCAAGTAACTGTGTGTGTGTTCGGGGGGGCGGGGGGGATTGAACCCAGGGGCAATCTACCTCCAAATTATACCTCCAGTCTTATTTTATTTTTATTTGGAAACAGGATCTCACTAGATTGATGAGAGTCTCACTACTTGATGAGACTGTCCTTGAACCTGCAATCCTCCTGTCTCAGCCTTCATTCAAGTATTTTTAAAAATTCATGTCATTGTTATTTTTCTTTTTTTTTTTTTTTTTTTTTTTGTGGTACTGGGGATTGAACTCAGGGGCATTCTACCTCCGAGCTACACCCCCAGCCCTATTTTGTATTCTTTATTTTGAAACCGGGTCTCAATAAATTGCGGAATGCCTCACTAGGTAGCTGAGGCTGGCCGCGAACCCAGATCCTCCGGTCTCAGCCTCCCGAATGCTGGGATTACAAGCGTGCGCCACCACGCCCGGCCGTCATTGTTATTTTTCTAAGTTTCAAGAGAAACATTTCTCTAAGTCTGAGGTTAAAATAGGATATTTCAAAAATGTGTTTTTGCTTTTGTGATGAAACCTAAAGACCTATGCTATAAAATGACCTTGCTTTTAAAATTCCACATTGGAAAACAATCATTTAAATAAATGTTTCTTAGGGTAAACCAAGGTCAACCTACATCTGAATCACCCATGGTACAGGTTAGAAATAAGAATTCTGTGCTCTAACCCACACCTACTAAATTGGAATTGGAGCAAGAGCCTCTCATTTCTAACATGCACAGTATATTAGAGTTCAAGAACCATTGCTGTAGACTGTGAGATGAAATAGCTTATAAACCCACAATGTTTTAACACAAGAGATTTTATTAAATCCTATAGGTCTATTCGTTAGAAAAGAGGAAAGTAATCCCATAAAATCTGTACCAAGGGAAAAGCTAATCAGAGTAGTAACTGTATCTTGATTGAAAAAAAAAAAATGCTGTTAGGTAGATGGTGGAGGAGAGGAACAATAGAATCTATTTAACATGATTAGAACCTGAACCAGAAAATAATGAGAAAGGAGGATGAGAGTAAGCTTTACCCTTTGCTGGAAATATTTTTCAAGGAAAAGGAGAAGTAACCAAGAGCAAGAGGGTGCAGCACCCCATGAGACATCCCGCAGGGGGGTCCTAAAAATGATCTGACTCCAGAGCTTGGTGTTGGCCGTCAGGACTGTAGATAGTTCAAATGACTGATGGTAGTTCCTGGGAACTACTTTGGAATAAAGATGTAAAACGTCCCTTTCCAACAAAAAAGTGACAACAGTCCAAGACTGTTAAGGAAAGAGATGCAAAAACCTCAGAGTTAACATCATGCCAAGTGAGATCAGCCAGACTCAAAGAATCAAGGCTCACATTTCCTCTCATATGTGGAAGCTAGAGAGGAAAAAGGAAAGAGGGAACCTCATGAAAATAGGAAGGGAAGGAGGGGAAAGAGAAGGGAAGGGAAACGGGAGTATGGGGAAGGAAACAGACCAAACAGTGTTTTGTGATGTATGAATGTATCTCTATGAATCTCCCTGTTATGTGCAATTATAATGCACCAATAAAAAAAATGTTTTTAAGATATTTCAAGAGTTGACATTAACTTGTCCCTAGGTGGTGCTATTTCTTTAAATTTTGCTCTAGTATTTTCTCTCAAATTTAATATGAAAACGTAAGTAATTATCACTTAATTAAATATATATAAAGCTATAAATACTTTAGTGTTTAGAAAATATCTTTATAAATGTTTAAATAAGTTCTTTCCCATGCCTGGGAAAGAGTTTAAAAGCTTTTCCAGGGAGAAACCAACTTGATAGCTATCTAACCTGCAAGCAGAGAGCCAAAGCAGAAGCAACCAGCTATAACACATAGTTTGCAAAGCTAGTGCCCTGTCAGGGATTGCAAATACCACACCCTTCTTCCCCATGGGAGTAAAGGAAAAAATAAACAGAGATGACCAAAGTTAGTAAAACACATGGCCAGAGGTGATGCTTGCTTCGGATATATCCTTGCAGACCTTTGCTTGGGTTCATCTTCTGTTGAGTCTGGGCCAGAGCTGACTGTGTTTTTCTCATAGAGATGTGGGTGGCAGAGGTGGGGAGATGGAGACCAGAAGTGCTAAGAGTATCATGGTAGACATTTGGGGGCAGCTTTTTCATAAATATGATTGATACAGGTATAGAGGGAGCTCGTTATTTCAAACAGCCATTGAAAAACCAATGAAACTTAACAGAATGACACTTTTTATTTAGCCTCTAAAAGCTGGAGCTTGGAATATTCAGGTTGCAAGCAGAGAACTATTGTTGTTTCATTATTGGCCTGAGAAATTTTTCACGCAGGGGACTTGGCTGTTGCTGCTGTTCCTAGAACTTCAGACCAAGGTAAGACATTCCTGAGTTCTCATTGCAGAGGATATGATCAATTCTTTCATCTTTTCAGAGGCTTTCTTTGATAAAAAAAAAAAATCTTCTTAATTTCTAGTATCCCTTTACTTTCCTACATACATTTTCCAATTAGATTTTGGGCTTTGAAATTTTTGAGAATTTGATTAAGTAAGCAAGAAGCCTTTCTGTTGATCCAGGCTCAGTGAAGCCCTAAGTTATAAAAGAAAACTATTGATCCAGGTGTGGTGACACACAACTTTAATCCCAGTACTTGGGAGGCTGAGACAGGAGGATCGCAGGTTCACAGCCAGCTTCAGCAACTTAGTGAGACCCTGTTTAAAAATAAAATAGGGCTGGGGATGTAGCTCAGAGGTGAAGGCCCCTAGGTTCAATCCCTAATAACACACACACACACACACACACACACACACACACACACACACACGATTGTTAAGAATATTTTAAACAAATATTAGTACTTTCTCAGGTCAAAACTCCACATTGTCCAAGGAAAAAATAGTCCTTGAACTAAATAGAATGTTTCAATTTTCTTGACCACTGTTTTTGTCCCATCTCTCCTTTCCTAATGCCTTCTTTTCTCATCTTCCAACGCCCCACATGCCTTACTTAAACTTACAGGTATTATTATTCCTCAAGAACTTGAAAGCCTGATGTTCTCTGTGGCATGATGTCCCCTGAAGTCACATAGCTCAGTGGCCTGCTGGTTGGCAATGAAGCCTTCTGCGGGACTACACAAGGCCAGCCTGACAGTGCGGCCTGTCAAATATAGTCAGAAACCCAGAGAGCTATCTAAACACTGGTTTGAAAAAGGTCTGATTTGTTGTGTTTTATTTTTAATGGTTCTTTAATGGAGGACACGTAGTCGGCTCAGACATACATCCTCTCCTTTCCTTGCGTCTCCTCCAAAGTTCCAAGTCCCACTGCTCACCCTTGCCTGTCACACTGCACACCTTCAACGTCTATAGCACAACCCGTTCTATAATTGGGTCCTGGTATGTACAAAGGAGGAGCTGGCTCACTTCAGCAGCCATGTGAGGGGCTTCAGCTCCAGTCTTATAGGGAGGGCTAAGTGATATGAGGGTCCAAGAACAGAAAAGAACTGAGACCATGAGCTGGCTAAATGTTAGTGACTTGGAGCTAAACAACCTAGCTACAGCAAATTCTGAGCCTGTCTTTCTAAGTCTTATTTAGCACAGCTATATACATAGTACCTTTTTTAACCCTTACTTTACCTGATCACAAAAACAGCTGTTACAGAAATTACAATGTGATCCGTAATGGAGAAGATATGACATGTTCTTCCTACTTGAAATTTACAAGTGAAACTTGAGTAGATTCTTTTAGTGTCATGTCTTGATTACTTTATCAGAAACTAATATTGCCAAGTCAAAGAGCTCTGGTAAATCTAAGTAAAATGAGGGAGTATAAAATGCAAGCAGAACACACATTTCTCCTCCTCTTTCTATCCATCTTTTAATCGCTCGTGAAGCCATCACTTTTAATGTTTTGTGAAACCAGAGTAAAAAAAGGGAATGTGTGGGTGGGTACTGGCTGCCTTTCAACATGCTATTTCCCTCAAACTTTGGAAAATCTAAACAAATAAAAGCTGCCATGCATCGATGAACATTTTCTAAATCAAAACCCAAGGAGCAACATGGTGTGGAGAGATAACAACTTTAATTAGGAAGCTACCTCCACAGTCCGACAGGATGCCTCTGCGGAAATGCTAGATGATCTGCACATCCAGGGTGCATCTGGAATCACTAAGGAGGACTCCAAAGGAATTAGGAAATCAGAGCATGTGGAGAGGAGATGAAAGGAGCCCAAGGAAGGCTAGATTTGACTCAAAACACTCCTTACACTGATAATACATACACCCAAGTCTCAGATTTGAAAATGACATTTCTTGTATACTATTTATGAAAAAAATCACAGGGGGAAAAATCAAATATTAAAATCAAGTAAGTATGCTTTTCTAGTCCATTGTGTGGGAAAGAAGAGAGGCTGCTGTAATGCCCCACATGCAGCTGAAGTCCCTTATCCAGTCTGCATGGAGCATTAGTCCATTAACAGGAAGCAGGAGGCAGGTGTGTCTTGTAGCTTCAGGCACCAGGCCCACGGAGGCAATAGAGGCGTGTCTTGCAGAGGAAATGGGGAGCATCAGACAGCTCTGTGAGTTAAGTGGAGACTAGTGAAGGCAGCTGTTTTATTTAACTCCAATAGTTTTCCTTCCTTTATAGTTTCCACAGGATGTCTCTCACATACCAGGATGGTAAGACAGATGTCCCTAGTCCCAGAGATGATGGCTTGGCTACCTGTGTGCTTCTTGCCCCTGTTGGGACCATGTTCTGTGATTTCAACCGCCAGGTAGAGGGTGGCAATTCCTTGGTCTCTTTAGTGCCCTCAGAGATCTTCCTCTTAACTCTTTTCAGGATTTTTGGTACCTCCAATTATAGGATGTGGGGCTTTGAAACCCTCTTTACCTATTCTGCCTTCCCATTTCTGCCAGCCTTGCACCTTCATGAAGATACTACACTCTAGCTGGGGGTGGTGGTGCATGCCTATAATCCTGGTACTTAGGAGGCTGAAACAGAAGGATCGCATGTTTGAGGCCAGCCTCAGAACTTGGCGAGGCCCTCTGCAACTTAGTGAGACACCGTTTCAAAATAAAATAGGGATGGGGTGTAGCTCTGAGGTAAAATGCCCCTGGACTCAATCCCTGGTAAAGCACACACACACACACACACACACACACACACACACACACACACACACTCCTCCTTATTTTGTCCAACTCCTTTTTTTGCCATCCCTTTCTCTGGCTTTTCTTCCTCCTCCTCCTGATCCTAAGAATAATGGGCTCCTGAAGTCCTTTCTCCTCTCCCCCATTCATGCTACAATGTTCTCTCCTTGAGTGATACCACCCTTTCCTCCCAGTTTCAACTGTCACCTTCATGAGAATGAGGCCACAGAAATTTTTCCCTCTATTCTCTACAGCTCTTCCATGCTAGAGCTGGACAGGATCTGGCTGGGTTCTCAGACTGGCTGTACCAAAAGTTTGAACTCAGCTCTTCAAAAACTAAACTCATCAGTCTTTCCTCCTCACCTGCTCTTTCTCCAGACATTGCCTCTTAGTATTAACAAGAATAGTCATTTATGAAGTGCTCACCATGTGACAGTCACTACCCTGTGTGATTCAGGTGTGAACTCCGTTCAGCTCTCATAATGGTTCCACGAAGAAGATACTATTATTTCCCTAATTTTACAGATTAAAAAAAAAAATCTGAGATACACAGAGAAGTTGCTAATGAATAAGTAGTTATTCAAAGTGAAGGCTAGGATTGGAGTCTAGGCAGTCTATATCCCAGAACTGAACACACCCCATTCTGCTGTATTACCTCTCTTCATCAGATTTCAATCTTTACACTCATTTTCATCTCCTCTATCCCTTGTCCTGCCAATCCTGCTAATTTTTTTCCTGCAAACCTCTCCCTTCGGTTGGCTCCTCCCCTCCCCAGCCCCTGTCATCTCCTATCTTGACCGATTTTCACTGACTTTCAATTATCCTCAAGTCATCCTTTCTAGGTCCACTATGCCTGGATTCTTTTTCTTCCAGAATGAAAATAGCCTTTTCCCCTTTTCAGATATAAAAATGACACATACCCATTGCTCCAAAGATTATGTGTGTGTGTGTGTGTGTGTGTGTATACAAAAAAGAAACTAAAGTCTCAAATCATAATTTTGTCTCTCTGCAGTGATAACTGATCCTAGCACACTGGTACAAACTCCAGATATTTTTCTCTTTCTATGCATATACACTGATATGATTTGGATTTAGAATGTCCCCTAGACCTTGTGTATGTTGGAAGCAGGGCTTGGTTGCTGAGGAGAGGTCCCTGGGGGTGTGGTCTTGGGTACTCTGTGTGTGTGTGTGTGTGTGTGTGTGTGTGTGTGTGTGTGTGTGTGTGTGTGTTCACATGCACACACCCATGGACCCCCTTCTCATGCTCTCTCTCTACTTCTGGCTTCCATGATGTGAGAGCAGAGTCCCTCCATTTGTCACTTGTGTTCTCTTTCTCTCTGCTTCTCACTGCCCTGAGCTCTGCAGATGTGACATGGACTGAAACATCTGAAATCTCCAGAACCGTGAGCAAATAAATCTTTCTTCCTCTAAGTTGGGGTCAACAGGTATTTTGGGTCACAGTAGTGAGAATGCTGACTGAAACATACAAGACACGTAACTCTTTAAAATTTAAAAATAAGCCGGGCGTGGTGGTGCACGCTTGTAATCCCAGCATTCGGGAGGCTGAGACCGGAGGATCCGGGTTCGCGGCCAGCCTCAGCTACCTAGTGAGGCATTCCACAACTTAATGAGACCCGGTTTCAAAATAAAGAATAAAAAATAGGGCTGGGGGTATAGCTTGAAGGTAGAATGCCCCTGAGTTCAACCCCCAGTACCGCAAAAAAATAAAATAAAATAAAAAATAAAATTTAAAAATAGAACCAGGCATGGTGGAGCATGCTTATAATCCTAGTAGTTGGGAGGCTGAGACAGGAGGATCACAAGTTCACGGCCAACCTCAGCAACTTGTGAGGCCCTCTGCAACTTAGTGAGACCTTGTTTCAAAATAAAGAATAAAATAGGGCTGGGGGGTGTAGCTCAGAGGTAGAATGCCCCTGGATTCAATCCCCACTACCATGAAAAAAAAATTAATTTAATTTAATTTAATTTAAAATAGGATCATAATTACTTATTGTATTTTATTTATCTGTGATAAGGCTGGGTATTATTATTCTTTTTGATATTTGCCAATCTTAAAGACAAATATATATATTTCAGGTATTAGTCTGCATTTTCTAATTACTAATGATATTGAATATTTTTTTCATGGGCTTAATGCATATTATTTTTTCTCTTGTGGCCTGCTTTTGCCTCAATTTTCAAGTGGGTTATTAGACTTTTTCTTTTTGATTTATATGAGCTCTTTATATGTTAAGCATAGTAACTTTTTGATTATCATGAGTTTTATAGAAAAATTTTCTTGAATTGTTCTTCTTGATCCTGTTAATATTAGAGTTTGTGTGGCTTTTTTTTTCTTTTAATGTTTTATTTTGCCACTGAAAGTTTAAAATGTTTATGTAGTAATATATAATTTTTTTCCTTTATGCTTTCTGCCTTTGGTATTGTGTCCAGATTACTGTTGTTAATGCTCAGGTCTGATCATATGACTCTATAATGATTAGTGGCTCCACAGTCTATGACAGCCCAAACTCCTTAGCTGGTAGATGAGCCCTCTTCACATGTCACATTTTGGCTTATTTATGGTGTATGTGTAAGGGGGAGTGGGGTACTAGGGATGGAACCAGGGCCATTCTACCTTCAAGCTAAACTCCCAGCCCCATTTTATTTTTTCTTTTGAAACAGAGGCTTACTAAATTGCTGAGGATGGTCTCAAACCTCAGATTCCCAAATACTGGGATTCAGGTATGTGCCACCATGCCCAGCTTCTGTCTCCTTTCCTTTATCCAATTTATATTCTATTCAATCAAAATAATTTCTATTCTGAGCATTTGTCCAATATGTCCCTAATATTATAAATTATGAGAAAAATATTAAAAGATTTTAATAGTAAATAGAGAAGGTCATTAAAATAGATTGATGTGATATTCTTGAAATTGAACCTTAGATATAATAAGTTTCCAAAATCAGAGACAGAATGCACTGGGACTTTGCTTTAGGATTCCTGTGTGCTCAGAAGGGCAGTTGGGGCTGAGGATGAGTGAAAGTTCTCCTGGTACAGGTCAGGATATGCTGCTATGACATACAGACACTCAAGTGGGACCAGAGGCTGAAAGCTGCAGGCACAGGCTCCCCTGGATTAGCCATCACAGCCAGCTGAACAGTCACCTAGGCTCTACCCAGGGCTTTTCTCCCCCCATGTTCATGTTCTTCTTTGTTCATGTTCTCTATCTGGAACACCCTCTCCCACATTATCTCTATGCTTCCTCCTGTAACTGATAATCTGAGCTAAAAACCAACCTCCATTTCTGATTCCCAGATCTTTTCCTACTGTGTGATGTTTTATTTACTCTCTTGTGGTACTCCATACTTCAAATTCCTTGTGGGCAAAGCTCATATCTCATCCTGGAGTTTTCCTTCAGCAGCACTGGGTAGTCCTCAGTGTGCGTGATGAGTAAAGGAATGGCCAGAAGTCTTCTACATCACTGAAAGCACTATCTGTGGCTTGCTTTAGGAAAGTATTTGAGATCCAAGCCAGGGTGGGGAGCAGGCCTGTGATCATCAGTCCTTCCTTTGAATTCTCAGCAGCTCTGCCCTATCAGCTCAGCACTGATCTCTGTGTTAGAATCTGGGCAGAGTCAACATCCTTGATACCCAGTGTTTTTCCTGGAGCTTTCACTAAGCTCCTGAGGACACATGGCTGGAGGCGTGGTGCCTTCCAGCAGAAACCACCACACCTGGAGAAGCAAAATGGCGAAGTCTGAAGCATCCCAATCTGGGAGAAGGCCATGTGAGTCACTGTGCGCAAAGTTACAGTTCATTAATACTTGGCACATTTTGCAGCAGTGAGTTACGTTCAAATAGAGCTCGATGCAAAGGTACTTAACACAGAGAAAGACTAAGGGAGTCCTACCTGGATGTTAACATCTGCCCCGTTGTTTACTAACAATTCCAGACACAGAGCACCGTGTGTGGAGGCCGCAGCAAAATGCAAAGGGGTGAACCCGGTGCTGTTGGGCTGGTTCACGTTAGCACCGTAGTCAATGAGCTCGTTAACCACAGCATCCTGTCCATTGTAGCAGGCGATGTGAAGAGCCGTGTTTCCATAGACATTGATCTCATCAATCTGTGGAAGAGTCCGACACAGGGCAATTCAAACCACTGGAGCCAATTTACTCCATTTTCCACAAAAAGCCTAATAGCTGTGGCTAGAGAAAGGAAATATCCATCTGTGGGCGTAATTATTCAGAGCTTACTCTCACCCCAGCGGGTTATCCTGAGAGCACCTGTCCCCCTGAGGTAAAGATCAGGAAAAAGGGAATGTGATAAAAAGTGACCCAAGAAGAGGGGTTAGGGGCTTCATCCTATGGAGAGGTATTTTCCAGCTAGGGAAAGGATAAAGTTCATCTTTGAAATGCCAGAAAAGAAGTGAATCAGGTGAGCCAGAAGAGAGCCCCAAACTCAAAAGGCCAGGGCACAGTGAACATAAAGAAAAAGGGCGGGAGATGGCAGGAGAGGTGGCTGTGGGATCCACCCGAGAGTCAGGCTCAGGACCCACTCTGGTTTTGCTATGGAGTCCGACATCTGCCTTCTAGTTGAGGAGCATGGGCTCTGTCCTGAAGTGTGTTCAGTCAATGGCTCCCAATTGCTTTTCAAGACCTGCCCCGGGTACTTGGGTCACCATCCTGGTCCCAGTATATGTAGCAACTTGGTTTCCCTTTCCTTCAGGGGCAGGATGTTCCAGAGCCTCCCCACTGCTTCTGCTCTGCTAGTTGAAGAAGAATAGGTTAGGCCAACTTTTCTAGCTCAATGTCAGACACATCCTCTGTTTACCCCTGCCATCCATTCACTCACTTCTGCTGTGAGCCACAGATCAAAGGCTAGATTCTAAAGATGGGATGAGAAACCCTAGCCAGTCATTTAAAAATGACTGGTTAGCTGGGTGTGGTATGGTGCACACCATTAATTCCAGTACTTAGGAGGCTGAGACAGGAAGATCATAGGTTCACAGTCAGCCTCAGCAATCTAGCAAGGCACTCTGCAACTTAGTGAGACCCTGTTTCAAAATAAAAAATAAAATAGGGCTGGGGATGTAGCTCAGAGGTAGAATGCCCCTGGGTTCCATTCCCAGGGCCACCAAATAAATAAATAAGACTGATTAATACACATTACATAGAATATACAGGAGTATATGTTTCTCTATCTATGATGATGTAGAGAGTCTGTTTCTGGTTTTCTGCTGCTCAGTTTATGCCCCCATTCCCCTTCATCAGTTGCCCCTGCAAACTCAAAGAGAAAGGATGCTAGAAAATAAGTTCTTCCTCCTTGAATTAAAATGCAAAC
>PVLC010002003.1:74711-125941 GCA_004027655.1 Graphiurus murinus
GTGGCGCACGCTTGTAATCCCAGCATTCGGGAGGCTGAGACCGGAGGATCCGGGTTCGCGGCCAGCCTCAGCTACCTAGTGAGGCACTCCGCAACTTAGTGAGACTTGGTTTCAAAATAAAGAATAAAAAATAGGGCTGGGGGTATAGCTCGGAGGTAGAATGCCCCTGAGTTCAATCCCCAGTACCGCCAAAAAAAACCAAAAAAAAAAAATGCAAACAGATCTTAATTGCAGACAACAGAAATACCCCTACCCCTCTCATCCCCACCCCCACCCCCACAGGCCAGGCAGTGCTGTCTTGATCTTGCTCACCTCTACCCCCAGATTCAGGAGATGCTTGACAACGTTGATCTGCCCATTGGAGGCCGCAGCATGCAGTGGGGTGTAACCCTTCTTATCCTTGCACGTCACCTCTGCGCCGTGGTTAATGAGCAATGCCACAACATCCAGGTGGCCTTAATGAAAGTAGCAGAAAACATGGTTAGCCTTTATAGGACAATTTGATGATTCACTTCACCTAAATATCACCATTAGCTTTTATTGCCACCAATATTTTGCTGAACTACTTATGAATCTGGCTCATCACAAATATTCAACAAATACTTATTGAGTATCTACTATGTGGCAGATATTATGTAAATGATGTGGGGGGAGATGATTCCTGGGCAAGATTTCAAGGAGATGTAGTAGAGGTGATGTCTATTTCCATGTCAATAAAAAAGGACCAGGTCCTGCCAATATACTAGTACCACGGCCTTTTAAAAGTTGTGTTGAATGAAAATGATGTTTTTCAAAACAACTGCCATTCTTCACTGAGAAGTCTAACAATCTGGTGCAGAAAATGTGATGAGAGGAAAAAAATCAGTTGATCAGAATGTCCCCAGATTATTGTTAAGTCATGCAAAATTACTGTTTAGTTTGTTTTTAACTCCCCCAAACGGTAGTTTCATGTGGTTCAACGTAAAAAAAGAAACTCATATGAATGAGTGGCTAAATAGAAAACCCTTCTCTTGTGGGTATTTTTTCCTAGAATACTCTGTTCCCTAACTTACTCTATATAGTATGATTGGCTTTTTTTTCATAACTGGAGATTGTTCAAAGCTTCTGGGTCACCCCTCTAACCATGGTTGGTAGTTAAAGGGTAGAAGACAAATATTGACTTCAGCACCTAAACTCTGTGTGTGTGTGTGTGTGTGTGTGTGTGTGTGTGTGTGTACAGACAAGTGTGTAAAAACAGATGTGTATGTACATGTGTGAGTGCATTGTGTATGTGAGTGACAGAGAAGGAAAGAGACAGACAATTTGGTATTGGCTTATTTTATTAAAATTTGACTGTTTTTCTCCCCAAGACTTGAATGCAGAAAAAAATATTTTCTAGTGGTGCTATTTCAAGCTATTTGTCCTGGTTTTGGCCTACTATCCCCTAAAGATAGTCACCTATGTATATTTTCCTATTTGAATTCTGATGGCACATGCAATAATGATTTTAATTCTTTAAAGTCATTTATCCAAATGTTTTAACTATACATCAGCCAAGAGTGAACTTGAAACCCAGGATTTCCTCTCTCGCCTACTGTCTGTCCTGACTGAACATCTATCCCTGGCAAGCACGCACTAGCTCCAGCCCTACAGGAACCATGCCGACATCCAGTCTGCTTCAGCGAACTGGAAAGTCCATGCCATTTTAAGAAATGCTAATGCTCCCAAAGTTTTAAGGTTCTTGGGTTTTTTAAAGCTCAACGACTCATTCAGACCTATCTATAGCCACATAATTTATTTCATCCCTGCCCTAACTCATTCTGTTTTCTCCCTACAATCATTGTTAATTTTTTAAATGATAAAGGCTATGTGCTTGTTAAAAAGGATTCAGAAAGGCAAAAAAGGTGCTAAAAGTAAACAAAATCACCCACACTCACTAAATATTACCTATAGATAGTCGCCGAATATTTCAGTATACAATATTTTCCAGATTTATTTTTTTCTATATGTATTGTATAGTATTGTTTAAATGAGGATCATATTATTTATAGTTCTCTATGATCCGTTTTTCCTTAGCATTATCATGGAATCTATGTTAATAAACACCCACAGGGTCATCAATGGAGTTAACACCTAGTCGCACTGTGGGTCCCATTCCAGAATTGACCCACGGGTGGGTATTTAGGTTGTTTACAGCTCAGTGCTGATAGAATCCTATCTTCTTTTCTAATTGCAGGATATTCTCCAATTAGAAACACAATGGAAGGATCTTGGTTCTTCATTTCCCATTAAGTCTGCACTGAGAATCAACTCTGTGAGGTTTGTCATTGTCAGTGGGTTCATGCCAACAAATGCAAAAAGGAAAAGCAGAGACGTGAGCTCTTCCTTCATCTGCCCAGTGGAGCGGAGTGGGCAGGGACAAGGACTGCCGGCCAGCCTCATCCACCAAGCAGCAGAGCGTGATCTCTCATGGTGATGCTGACCCTTTCCACCTACGAAACCGCCAGGACCTTCTCCTCTCTTCCTTCCTTTTCTCTTCTTACAAAAATATTTATAAATAAAAAGACAAATGGCACTTGTGTCCTTGCTTTGCTAGCCAGTTCCCTTTCTTTTTTAAGCACCTTATTTTGCTGCCATAACAAATGAAAATAAACATGATGTGTGCAGCATTCTAATCCAGACTGTAGCACATTCAGAGAAGTCCGTGATTCACCTCCTCCTTTGTACAGGATAAAGAGATGTCTAACAAAGCAACTGCCCAACTAGAGCGCTCTGAGTGTGCCAGGAAAATGGGCCAAAGCTTCACTCAATTGGAACCTAAGTCCAAAGTCAGACTTGTCCTAGAGAAATTCTTCATGGTCAGCAAGAGACCTGAGCTCTTATTTAGTTGAGATCATGTGCAGTTTGCTTTCCTTACATGGAATCCTTACCCATATATGCCGCCCAGTGCAGGGCACGCCGGTCCTTCTTGTCGAATGCATTGATGTTTGCCCCTTTGGCCAAGAGTAAATTGACCATCTGAAAGATAACCAACAGTGAAATCAAGCAGACACTCTGGAATGGTGAGGCACCTCACTGCCTACAGGTGATCTGAACCCTAAAAGTAGGTCAAGACCTGGAATTCTAACAGAGTAGGAAGATGATGTCATAGGAGACACTGTGGCATATGTCAAAGGAAAAGACTGAAGTGACTACATACCTTTTCAATTCGTAATGTCACTAAATTTTTTGTGTGTATATGTGTGTGTGCACATGTGTGTGTGTGTGTGTGTGTGTGTGTGGTACTGGGGACTGAACCCAGGGGCATTCTACCTCTGAGCTACACCCCCAGCCCTATTTTATTTTTTATTTTGAAATAAGGTCTCATTAAGTTGCAGAGGGCCTCACTAAGTTGCTAAGGCTAGCCTCAAACCTATCCTCCTGTCTCAACTTCCCAAGTACTGAAATTACAGGCCACATCTAGCATGACACTAAATTTAAGAATGGATATAATTAGCCAGATGTGGTGGTGCACACTTGTAATTCTAGTACTTGGGAGGCTGAGACAGGAGGATCACAGGTTCAAGCCCAGCCTTGCAACTTAGCAAGACCCTCAGAAACCTAGCAAAGATTGTTTCTAAGCAGAAAAATAAACAGGGCTGGGGGTTATCACATGGAGGTAGAATGCCTCAGGTTCAATCCCCAGTACTATATGCATGCGCACACATACACACACACACACACACACACACACACACACACACACACACACACAAGAATGGATATAATTTCCCAACTTTGAGGTACAAATACTATCTTCACTTTCTCCAAAAATCTCAACATTGAGATGAGGTTCCACTTGGGGCTCAGTGAGTTTGTATGGAGCATCTCGGGTCCCAGTTATGAAATCACTCACCTCCACATGGCCATTCAGAGCTGCATGGTGCAAGGCTGTGCGCCCCCCTCGGTCAGAGACATTGACGCTACTCAGCAGTGGGATGATCGCTTCCGCACACTTTACAGCCTTATTGGCTGCTGCCACGTGGAGGGGGGTCTGCCAGTTCTTGTCCCTTGCGTTGACATCAGCTGAGTGCTTAATCAGGACTTGCACTGCTTCCTACAACAAAAGCAGAGTTTGCAGGGGTCATTGACAAATGTGCAGTCAATATTTATTAAGTATAATCCTTCCCCAGATGCTTGAACTGTAGTGAGAAAGGAAAGACTCCCTGCTCTCACAGGCTGGCTCCAGACAAGCCGTGTGATAAAGATCAAAAGAGTAACACAAACCAAGCCAGATGAACTTTGCCTTCCATTGTCAGGCCAAGAGCCCTGGCATACCTCTAAAATCAAATAAACCTTAAAGAAGTACAAAGTTTCCTTATAAGGTATTCTTGGCCCAAACAACAGCACACTTGCACAGGTGTGCATATCTGGACAAAGGCCCCCTAAAATCATCTAAAGTTAGAAGTGTTTGTCACTGGGCCTCCAAACTTCCAAAGCTAAAAGGCCTCAAAGCCCTTCAGATATCTTGGATCAATTTGTGGATCTTCAGGGCTCTTTGCCAACGTGTGTGTGTGTGTGTGTGTGTGTGTGTGTGTTACTAGGGATTGAACCCAGGAGTGTTCTAACTCTGAACTATACCCCAAGCCCTTTTTATTTTTTATTTTGAAACAGAATCTCACTACATTTCCACGTGCTGACCTGGAACCTGCAATCTTCCTGTCCCAGCCTCCCACATTCTGGGATTACAGGAGTGTGCCACCATGCTTGGCTCTCTGTCAACATCTTTTTTTTTTAAATATGATTTTATTTTCTGAATCAAAAGGAAGTATATTCACATTAAATTTTGAATGTTTAGGTTTCCATAGATCTTTCAAAATGTTTTTCAGATATTAACAGTACTCAAAACTGTGTAAAAGTTAACAGCTAATACCATGTTTTCTAAGAAATCCTTCAAGGCATTCTGCCAAGATCTTAACACTAAGTCTTATGTGATCAGTTTTATGTAAGCAATAAGTAGTCAAGGGAAGTAATATGTCTGTTACTCTCTCAGCTTGAAGTTATGTTCCATCTTTTGCCTAACTTGTCCACAGTATACTGGGTAACTTCTCTTGCCACTGTTGAGCTCCTTTACCTTTAGTGAGCCTCTCACTTTTGATTTTTTTCTTCTGTTGAATCAATCAGCTTACCAGCCTTTTGACCTATAACTCTCAACCCTCGCTGTAACAATGGAATCACCTGGGAACTCCTAAAAATACAGATGTCTAGTCCCACCAGAGATTTTAATGGACCTCAGCATTTCTGTAAAGCTCCCCTCTATTCAGTCAAGTGAATATATAGCTCCTTTAGAGAAGGGAATGGTTACTGGATGCTTCTGTCTACTTCTAGAGACTTCCCTGGGACCAACTAGTAGGGTCCTTTATGGACACCTTGTCCATTTGGCATCAATAAACCAATGAAAGCACTAGTACTGCAGTCTTGCTATCCTTCATAGACCAAGAACTTATCCCTGGCTACCTCATTCCCCATAGGACTAAACTTTCCAAACTACCACAGTTATAAAAGTGCCCCAGGTCAGAAATTAATACATAAATGATGAAATTATAGAGAATGTTTCATGAATCAGTAGTAACATATTGAAATGAATGGCTAACCTGAATAGCAGAATGAGAGCCAAAAAATAAAAAATAAAAAAGAAAGAAAAAATTAACTGCATACCAAGAGTGGTGGCACATGCCTGTAATTCCAGTACTTAGGAGGCTGAGACAGGAGGATCCCAGGTTCAAGGACAGCCTCAGCAAGTAGTGAGACTCTCATTAACCTAGCGAGACCCTGTTTCAAAATAAAAATAAGATATAGGGCTGGGGTGTAGCTTGGAGATAGATTACCCTTGGGTTCAATCCCCAGTATCACATACACCAAAAAAATTAGCTACAAATTAGACCATAAAGTTTAAATGAACAGTGTGATAACTGAAAGGTACTCCACCTAGATGATATAAACAAAAAGCAATAAACTGATCGGGCCCAAGAAAATAATTTAAGGCTATCAATCTTTTTTAAAAAAAGATACATGCTGTTCATCCTCAGAAAAACTGACAATAGAGTACTACTGAATATTCCCTGTGCCCACTTTAGAGCAAAACATGTGTACATGCATTATTAATGCCCGACTGCTATGTTGAAATACTGCTAGAACTATGGAAGATTCAAAGAAACATTAGCTCGGCTCTAGCCTAAAAACTAGCTGAGTGAACAAAAATAAGCAAAAGAAAAGCTAACTCACAGATATATCATGACATCAGATTAAGATTAGAATAAGAAAAAATAATACCTTTTATCAACTTTGGTCTGATAAATTGTGAAGTCTATTTAGGTGCACAGTTGATTACCATGTAGGAAGAGAATACCGGAAGCCCCTTTTATATTTGTTTTCTTTAAAACAGAAAGCATTTTAGCTGGTGTTTACCTCCTGGGTTGGCGCTGTGCACTTAGTCAGCATGACAGAAGACCTACTTCACTTACAGATTTATGGAGCTGCCCTCTGGAAGACCTGGGGCTTCCACAACGCTGAGGGGGTGGGGCTTTCCCTGTCCATTTACTTTGAGTACATACAGTGATGGTCTGCTAATCAATTTACAGATGCTAACATGTACCTTTACACTAGAAGAACCCTAAAATTGACAGAATCCAAGCAAGGAACCCAAGGATTAAAGATACTATTAATAACAATGCAAGTATAAACAATGAGCAAGTCACAGAGCAGAAGTTTCTTACTACTCCTACTAAAAGCTTTCTGCACTGACATTACAGGGTAAACGCAATGACAAATTTAATCGGATCTGACAAGAGCTTGGCCAGAACAGAGAAAAATCATCAGGAGACTATTATCTGCATGATTGTGTACTACCATGATAAATAAAAAGCTTTGCTCTAAGTATATGGTGCCTTGACATATTATATAATATATATATATATATATATAATTCATACATAAATGAGATGCATATATATAATTCATATATATATAATTCATAAATAAATGAGATGCATAGTTTGAGCATGCATGCCAAAAAGTTTTGCAGACATTTGACCCAAAAGGTTGGAGATAACCATCTCAAAGTAATACTCCAAAAAAAAAAAAAATGGTATAGTATCCTAATCACACATTCCTAGCTAAATAATAGCACATGCTGTTGCTTTAATACCTTTGCCTGGTGTGTTATTTTGCTGCACTTCTATAGATTCCTGATTTGTATTGAATATTATGCAAATTTGGAGTAGACTAACAAGATAAAACATACAGGATCATTTCATAAATGTATGCTATTTTGAGCTAAGACCATTGTAGTCATGAGAAATTTGTATTTTTTTTTTTCAGTACTGGAGATTAAACCCAGGGGTATTCTATCTCTGAGCTATACCCTCAGCCCTATTTTTTTTAATTCTTTATTTTAAAACAGGTTCTCACTGAGTTGCGGAGGGTCTCACTAAGTAGCTGAGGCTGGCCACGAACCTGCAATCCTCCTATCCAACCTCCCAAGTACTGGGATTACAAGCATGCACCATCACTTCTGGCTAGAAATTTGTACTTTAAAGGTATCAAAAATTGATTACTTTTTAAATAATTCAGAATAAGTGAGTGAGATATTCTAGGAGAAGCCCTACTTTTAAATGAAGGCTTACAAATGATCGATTTGCAATTCACACAAAGCAACATGCTAAGCAAAGACAGCATATATTATTTACATGCCAGTTACAGTTTATATGTAAATAAATACTTTTAAAGTTCATGGGGGAAATAGGTTTTTTGTTTGTTTGTTTTTGCGGTACTGGGGATTGAACCCAGGGGCATTCTATCTCTGAGATTCACCCCCAGTCCTATTTTTTTATTCTTTACTTTGAAACAGGGTCTCACCAAGTTGTACAGGGCCTCACTAAGTAGCTGAGGCTGGCCGCAAACCTATGATTTTCCTCACCTTCCCAAATACAAGGCGTGTGCCACCACACCTGGCTTGGAAATAGGTATTTTAAAATAGTCAATACCTTTTTGTGTATGTGTGGTACTAGGGAGTGTACTGAAGAGCATTCTACCCCTGAGCTACACCCTAGCCTTCTTTTTTTTTGAAACAGGTTCTTACTAAATTGTCAAGACTGGCCTTGAACTTGCAATCCCCCTATCTCAGATACTGAGATTATGCAGGTGTGCACCACAACACCTGTCTCAGTCAATATCTTTAAAAATATTTTAATCATAGCTAAATTTTGGTCTGTTTCTGTAAAGAGAGTTTTATTAGGACACAGCCTTGTTTGTTTGCTTACGTACTATTATAATACATAGTTGAGCAGTTGCGACAAAAACCACGTGTAACCTGCAAAACCCCAAATCCTTGCTCCTGGCCCCTTACAGAAAAAGTCTGTAGGCTCCCTAGTTTGAGTTACCACAATTTAAAATTATTTTTATCTGGTTAAAATAAAATTGTATTATTTACCAGGAAAATATGGTTTGAAACTAAATTGCCTTCTCAGAAGGGCAGCTGCTATGGAGTCAGTGGTGTCCACCTGGAGAGAAGTCCTTGCTGGGCAGTGAAGGGTTCATAGTGAATCTGGGAGGAGGATGGGTGGAGCTGTGTTACTCTGTAGGAATAAAAAGCATGTGGGACGATGCAGGAAGGAAGGATGAGGACAGAAAGAAAATTGAAAGGACTAGGCCCTGCACGCTAGGGCAGAGGTGCACATGGGCAGTCCGGGGGTAGGGAGGGGATAGGAGGGGAGAGCTAACACATGAATCAAACACAGGAGGAGCGTACTTGTGCAGCCAAATGACCGACAACCTAAATCTCTGAAAATTCTTTGAAATCACTGGGGGAATATTAGACTTTGCGCAAGATAGGGTATGTAGTTCCTAGATAATCACATCTGTTTAGAAGACAGGGTGATCCTGACCAATATCTGGGTTGTTTTTTCCCATGATTAGTAAAGGAAAAGGTTCAAGTTCATTATCAGGTAAGTGTAGGGGAGTGGTCTCTAATGTCTACTGTGTGAACTTTAGGCAATTCCCACATTGTCGGGGGCCTAGTCCGGCCGGCTAGACCTCGCCTCTAGATGGTGCCTGGCAGAGTGCCAGAAGCGGCTGCAGGTGGAAAACATTCTGGAGCTGCCCCACGCCAGAGCGCATGCACCAGCACGCCCGGCTCGTGGCCGGCCCAGGTGAGAGCTGTATGAGACGCCTCGTGGCTTAGGCCCTGCGTGGCTTTAAGAGCCTCCACCTCTCGCCCAAGAAAGAAGAGTTGTGGTTGTTGTTGTCGCTGGGGAAAGAGTTGCTGTTGGGGAAAGGCTGGAGTGGGTTGCTGGGGAAGTTCTGGGAGGAAAAGTTGTGGGTAGCTAGTGGAAGACAGATTGCTAGAGAGAAGGGTTATTGAGAGTCTGTTGGAAAGGCACTATTTGGAAAGACGACTTCTGTGCTGTTTGTTACTGCTTGTGCAGTGCCCTTGGTCCCAGAGAGAGAGAGAGAGAGATAATAAAGAGAGGTTCGAACCAGCAACATTCAGGCAGCGTCTTTATTGGGGCCTCATGGTTGAGGGTTCAGCCTGGGGCGCCCGATACCACATAAGTGCAAATTTCGTCACATTTGCCTTTCCTACCAACACCTCTTACAGCTCTAGGATGCCTAGAAGCGCCCTGACTTTTATTTCTCTACTTCTGTAACATGTTTCAATTTTGTCATTCTCGATTTTTTATTTCTGTTTATGTAATAAGTTGCATAGCTTTCATCTTCCTAATAAGAAAGAACTCTACTAAGAAATATTCAGCATGTGGAGGAGGATTCCTTACTTAATTTTCAAAGATTCACTTTTTAAAATTGAAAATACAGTCATTTAAAATGGTTATGGAATTAAATTCACAGGCACATAGAAGATTGGAAATGGAGAAGGCCCAGAGGTGATCTGGGCTAACCCCTTCATTTCAGGGGCAGCTTCATGTTAAAGACAGGGCGACTGCAGCTCAGGGTGACCATACATGAGCCAGGCTGACATAGAGCACAGCATTTTTCACTAGGCCAGAGCTTACTCAGTGGATAGTTTTGGCCCAGAATCTCTGCATAAATACATTCAGATAGTAATGCACCATAGTTATTTATATTTTTTAAATCTGCAGTTTCAGTCTGCCAAACTGGCTTAATACATGTAATAAAAATTTAATATAATATTTGAGCCACACCAAAGCTTTGATCAAAAAAGACAATTTCTGTTTTAAGAATTGCATTCTTCTTTCAAAAATTTGAATCTCAGAAGGTCTTTAAGCTGGTCTTACAAGGGAGTCATTTTATGGCTACTTAGGAAATTAATAATTTTTTAAAATCAAAGATATCTGCCTTTTCCTGTATCATACAATGACTAAAAATGAATATTCAAGAGTTTGGCCCTGATGGAAATCACAAGTGAAAAAAGAAAAAGGAGGAAGAAGAGGAGGAGGAGGAGGAGGAGGAGGAAGAGGAGGAGGAGGAGGAGAAACACTGACACAGGAAGGAAAGTTGAACACTTTCTGAATTAAGAAGATACTTCAAGCCGGGCGTGGTGGCGCACGCTTGTAATTCCAGCATTTGGGAGGCTGAGACCGGAGGATCCAGGTTCGAGGCCAGCCTCAGCTACCTAGTGAGGCACTCTGCAACTTAGTGAGACTCGGTTTCAAAATAAAGAATAAAAAATAGGGCTGGGGGCGTAGCTTGGAGGTAGAATGCCCCTGAGTTCAATCCCCAGTACCGCAAAAAAAAAAAAAAAAAAAAAAAGATACTTCAATATTGCTTTTCAAATGATCTGTGGTCAAGGATTAGTTTTTAAAAATTATTTTGGAAGTGGGAAATAAAATAAAATTAAAATAATTATTATTTCAAATGCATTGAGAGCCAATACTTTTATAAAATATAATAGAGAGTAATTAGAATAATAAAATGAAAGAATACAAAGTCACAGAAATAGATTTTACTAATTTTAACAAGCATAAAACTATTATATTGCTCTAAAAGTTTCTGGGTGCGCACTCTTATCACAACAGGTAAGACAAAAGCTCACGGGCCAGCACCACACCAAGCCATGGGCCAAATGGTGAGTACTGAGCTTTTACAACAGCCTATTCCCTTGTTCATGAACAACACCAGGACAGATGCTGGTATTTCCCCTGCATAGAGGTATCAGCCCAGGAACGTTTGTCTTAGGGCTGTAGGTCTTGTTGGCGGACACCCCATAGCTGCTTTTCATTGATGCAGAAATAGTAAACAGAGGGGATGACTGCCATTAATGTCACATGAGAGGGAACTGGGAATGGCTTTTTTTCCCCCACATTTTATGAGTTTCTCTTTTTTATAGAGGCCACTCCAACTTCGTCATAAGAAGTAGAAATATGCACTGTGACACATGGAAAAGATGAGAAGAAATAGAAAGCATGTGTTTTAAAAACTTGTTGCCCTTAATATTGGCTTTTTTTTTAAATTCTTGAATGTGCTTTATGTTTAAGACAATCATAAATTAATCATGGAAAAGTAATGTCTATGGTCATACATAGTTCTTGCAGGCATAAGCAATGCCAAATTTCATAAAGTATAAGTTGCTTTATATCCAGTTCTGAGTCTTTTTCTGTGCTCTCTACAAAGCTTGGTAGGTGCCTCACACTTAGTATATATCCAAGAAATTTGGATGGAATAAATATATTGCTATAATCATCAGTAAACTCAATAAGTAGTCATCTGCAAGTATTAACAGGATATTGCCTGTGGTGTGGGGTAACATCACTGAGACTCCAATCAAGTCCTGAAGGCTTCTACTGTGTTTCTGTAATCATTTGGGGCTTTTATACCATGTTGACCACAGCAATTTCATATTCTGTAGGAAATGGTGCTCAACCAATTTATCCAATTAATGGGATTGCTCCTCTAGAAGTACCCCTCATCAAACTAAGTTCACCCTTTATTGTTACAGTTATTAGAATACAATTATTCTAAGAACTAGTAGTACAGAGGCAATTTACCAGAGACATGGGGATACAAGAGAATTTTCTTTCTTTCTTTCTTTCTTTCTTTATTGATACTGGGGATTAAACTCGGAGGCATTCTACTTCCCAGCCTTATTTTATTTTTATTTTGAAACAGGGTCCCACTAGGTTGATAAGAGTCTTACTGCTTACTGAGCCTGTCCTTGAGTCTGTTTCTTGCCTTCTAAGTACTGGGATTACAGGCATACACCACCACTCCTGGCTTGATACAAGGGAATTCTAAGGGAACTATTTACAAAACACTGACTTTGAACATAGGAAAGGCAGATGTGAAAGTACTCCCAATCTTCAATTTCAGATCTCAAAGTGTGGTATGCAGACCAAACGCATTGGCATCTTCTTTTTAGGAAGCAGATTTCAGAGCCCAATCATAGGCTCCCTCAGAACTGGGCTTCTAGAACAGGGTCTTTTAACAAGCACCCCAGATGATTGAAATGCACACTAAATTGGAGTACCACTCACTTACATTCTAGTTAATTG
The DNA here is from genome assembly GCA_004027655.1 of Graphiurus murinus. Lineage (NCBI taxonomy): Eukaryota > Metazoa > Chordata > Mammalia > Rodentia > Gliridae > Graphiurus > Graphiurus murinus. Next base: position 87,197 of record PVLC010002003.1, read on the forward strand.
ACTATAAAATGCTTACTTTTTTCTTGTTCCAGGTATATGTTCCAGATATAACTATCCTTTTATAATCATAAGAATAACTTAAAGAAAGTAGTAACATTTTTGTCTTCCATAAAATTTTTCCAACTCTTCTCTCTACTAGCATTTAGCCCACAGTAATAACAATGGTGTTAAGAGGAAAGGGGGAAACATAAATTTAAAAATTTAAGCTATAAAATAAAATGCTTATACTGTACAGCTCTGGGACTTTTGCCTATACAGAAGCCAAAAATAGACGCTTTTTATTGGTTAGTGCAGTATCCAGAGGCTGCTTATGTGGCTTGAGGGAGACAGCAGAACATGATGGCTAAGCAAGCACGTTCTCTGGTCACTCTCTACTTACTGACTGTGACATCTATGTCTCCTTAGTTAGCTTCTCTGAGATCATGTCTCCTAAATTAGTAGTAGCAATAGTGTCCGTCGCAAAAGGGGGTAAAATTTTTTCCTCAGGAAACCTGTAGAGGGAGCTGGTTACTCAGACAAGCAACAGGTGCTTTTCTAAGATAGGTCAAGAAAATGGGCTGATGATTGATGGGAAACAAATATTCTAAGGTTGGAGCTTTTGTAGTTAGTTGAGCTAAGAAAGCTGGAGATCACTTGGGGACGTCACACTGTACTGAAACCATCTGTTTTTGAGTCCTTCTCTCCTGCTAGACTATAGCTTTCTATAGGAGGGACCATAGATTTTATTTTCAAATAGCTCCATCAGCAAATACAGTGCCTGGCATAAGATCTTGTTGAAAAAAAAACAAGTCTCTCATATGAACATACACACATACATATGTAAGTATATATACACACAAACACACCCGTGCACACCTAGAGACTTGTTTTCATTTATAGATACATATAAATGTATACGTACACACATGTGTAAATGTTTGGTTCACTAAAAAGAAATTCCCCCAAGATCAAGTGGTCTTAAAATTTAGACCAGAAATACTCCCTGTGAAGGAGCTGATTTCATGAAGCTGTTCCTACCAACTCAAGCAGCCCATTATAACTGTTCTCCCAGTTAAAACAGAAATGTGATGTGGGACCGTAAGAAAATTCTGAATTCTCCAGTATCTGAACAAGGTACAAGGATTATTTACCTCCCTCATCCCATGGGACTATTAGAAAACAAATATGACTAGCCTCCTTTTTAAAAGTATTCAAGTAACACAGCACCAAGCTATCACCTATCAAGTACATTTGGAATTTCCAGAGAGTTGCCAAAGAGGACACTGATACCAGCAACTTCAGTATATTCATCCTCTTACTCTTGGGTATGCCTAGCTAACATTGCCTTCTCCAGTACCCAAGGAAGAGCTTCTCTTGGCAAACTCACCCACGAAGGCTGGTCATCTGATGACCAGTGCCTCCAAGGTGAGAATCCTATACCCTTGGATGGTGGGCACCTCCTTTGACCAGGCTGCCATGCTGATGTTCACCAGGGTTCCCTACCAGCCCCACCCCCACCATTATCTCTTCCCTTCCCTTATACTCCCCCCGAAACGCCTGGTGCACTGGTCATGGTTTCAGTGGTCATCCTCCCTGTCCCTGGGCTCTAGACTTGTCTAAACAATGATAATCTGCTAGCCATCTTCACCTGAATTTCCAGCATTCAGCAATGAATTATTTCTATTTCTAGAATGTACCTGGCTTGAGATACATCAGGAATAAGACAGAGACCGTTCCCTTGTGGGACTTACATTCCAGTGACAGGTTTGCCAGACTCAGTAAGCTGAGAAAAACTTCCCAGATTCCCAGGCTCCTGCTCCCTGGCCCACACCTTCTCATGAATGTTTAAATTCTCAATGAATGTTTAAATTCATTGATCGCCCACTAGTTTCTTTTCCATCTCACTCTCAAATCATTGACTCCTCCATGCCTCTTCCCAGACCTCTCAGGTCTCCTTTGGCCTCTCATTGGAACTGCTGCCTGCAATCCCTCCCCCTCCAGCCCTCCTCCAGGTTGTCACTACAGGGGTCTTTCAGAAACACTATAGGAGTGTATCACTCCTCTGCTGCGACCATTCTCCACTGCTCACAGGATACCAGGCTCTCTGCCATCTGGCCCAGTTCCCACCATCTGACGTACCTTCTAGTATACTCCATGTTCCAGTTACATCTACCTGAGCCACCATTCCGTTCTGGTATTGTACTGATCCGCTTCCTGGTTTGCCTCCCTCTCCAGACTGAGAACTCACAGAAGTCCAGGTGCACTCTGTCCAGTTTGTTTGTTTTGTTTTTTGGTACTGGGGATTGAACCCATAGGCATTCTACCTCCAAGTTATACCCCCAGCCCGATTTTATTTCTTATTTGGAAACAGGGCCTCGCTAAGTTGGGGAGGGCCTCGCTGAGTTGCTGAAGGCTGGCTTTGAACCTGTGATCCTCCTGTCTCAGCCTCCCAAGTACTAGGATTATAAGGGTGCACCACCATGCCCGGCCACTCTGTCCAGTTTGAACCACCCCAGGCACTTGCCCTTGTGCATGTCCAACAGGCCAGAGGTGCTCAAAGAAACAGCTATTCATTGTTGTTAACCCTCGTACATTAGAAGTAAAGCTTTTTGCTCACCACTGAGGATCCCTCATTCAGGGGAAAGAATTCTTCTTTGTCTAGGGACAGTCATTATTAGATTAAACTAGGCAATCACTCACTTCACTCCTGGAAGCAACAGCCCGATGCAGTGGGGTCAGCCACATGTTGTCCTTGGCATTAACACGAGCTCCTGGAACCAAAGAGCACAAGTTAGAGGTATGATGGGGTCAGAGGCTCTCTATTTGCTACTGAAATGCTCTATCTTATTCCTATTCATCTGATATAACCACCATCTTTTTATACATATATTAGTCATGTTCTGACAAGATTTTCTGGGCTGGGGGGACCAGCAGAAATCTCTCTTATCTAAAAATCCCAATATTTCTCTAGGACTAGTCAGATATTTTGATAGGAAAAAGCCAGCTTCCATGAAGTTTTTCAACAAACACAACATCACAACATAAAGGTTATGTATCTTGTTCAGGGCTCCCTCTTGCTATGGAGTGGGTCTTCAGGCTCAAGCACAAGCCAGCTCACACTCCTTATGTCCAGTGAACTCGATGAAGACATGTCACCATAGTGGACCAGAAGCCCCATGTATGTGGATTTGTGGGAAGCAGAACACGACCTCCTTCCATGACACCCGCAGTTCTCTGTGAGAGCAATCCCTTCAAGTCTAGTTCTATACAGCTAAAACACCCAAGACAAGCTGCCTTTTTTGTGGTTCAGGGTTTTGACCAGTCTTTTGGTGAGAGATGGAATGTTCTAATAAAAGTGCTTACAAAAAGAGAGGAGAAAACAGCATAAGATAACTTTGTAGATGTAACAAGAGGAGCCTATTTTAGCTGCAGGACAGTGAAGAAAGAAGTTCATGAGAATGAAGAATGTAGGCATGAATCAAAGACTCTAGAAAGTAAGGCAAGCTCACGGAAGTAAAGAGGCATCTCAAGGCACAAGAGCTGATAAAGTAAGTCAGGTGGAAGTAGAGGTGACTAATCTCTACGAGGTTGATGCCAGTTGAAAAAGAGAAACTCCAAGGAGTAACTTTCATGGGTAAAGTAAGCTAGAAATTTAGGTTAAGGCACTGACTAAAAGAAAATAACAAGTCATAGAACGTACACTAATTTTTCCTTTAACTGAAGAAGAACAAATATCATCAATACTATTAACCATAGAAAACAAGAGCATAATCCCTAAAGCAAAGAGAAGCAGAATACCCCCACCTTCCAACCCCCATTCTGATCTCATTGGTTTGTGATGGCCTCAGAAACAAGTATTTTTTACAAGCTCCCCTAGGATCCAAGGTTACTGTGATAGTCTGTCAAGGTTGAGAGCCACAGATGAGTCATTGCTTAGTTTATTAAGGTTAAAATAATTTGAAAGCTAGTCCCACTAGCTCCAGCTTGCCTAAAAGGGTTCAATCCTTTCCTGCAACAAGGAATCAGTGAAAATCGGTTTGGGTGTGCAAAGGCAGCCGGTATCTCTGGCCCCAGTAGCAGGAAGCAGGGGGTTAAATGCTCTAGAGTAAAATGAAAGTGGTATTGGAAGGACCGTGATCAGAAGACCCAGGTTCATGGTCAGAAGACCCAGATCTGTGTTCAATTTCAGCACCTATTGGTCCAATGGCCTAGAGCCACTAATATTTAAAATGAGGCTAACAACAACAGCAACAATAATGAAATTTCTCTACTCAAGTGAAGTGAGAATCAGATGAATATGAAGGTGCTTAGTAAATTGCAAAGCACTAGAAAAATATTAGCAGCTCTTATTTCCAAATCCTTTCTAATGTCTCATTCTCCTCTATATCTACAACTTAGATTTTCAGAAGGAGTGAAAAGCATGGATTTTGCCATACAAAACAACAGAAATCCACATACAGAAGCTTAAGAACATAAAGAACCAGCACCTAGAAATTGTACAAACCCATTTTTAAGAGCAACAGAGACAAGTGTTACAGAATGCTGGAAGAAGGATACCAAGATGTGATTGAGACAGAAAAATTGGTGAATTTTAAAACCAAATTCCCACTACCAAAAACAAATTTTTTACTTCCTCTCCTAAAGTCTTAGTTCTAGCAGAGTGCCAGTGTTACAAGACCTACTTTTCTGGTTTAGAAACAAACAACATTCATCCCTACAGGTCCTAATATTTCTTCTTCCAAAATTCTGGAAGCTATTCAACCTTTCTAAAATTATCCATTTTTTTGTCAGGGCTTTCCTTGGGTCATGAAAACTCACAGTTGACCACACTGTGTTTAAGTCACATCTCTCTCTAGCAAGCCAAATGCACATTTGTTACTTATTTTTAGGCTGTTTCTTTGGCACTCAAGTCACAAAGGGCTGGATTCAAGTCTCTATTATTTATAGTCTTTGGCAGATTAAGTTTTGTGATCTGAGTTTTTTGTAAACTCAAAAGCTAATGCAAGGAGAAACTCAAATGGCAAGGCATACATGGAAAGATACTTCTCAAAATTCACCAGGGAGAAGCCAATGAAGGCAACATTCACATATCATTTCACACCCTTCAAATTGATGAAAATGATAAAATGTGACAACGCCCAAAGTTAGCAAGGGTATGGCATGACATAACATACAGCGGGTGGGAGTGGGAATTGGTACAACACCCTTTGGGAAAAATGATGTGGCATTCCCGAGTAAAACTGATGATGTGCATTGCACCACCACCTTGCTGTTCCACCCTAATTATATACTCTAGAGAAACTGACACATGTATAATGATGCTCACTGCAGCATGTTTTTTTTTATTGTAATAATTTGTGCTTTGTATTTATACATTTTTGTTAGGTACAAATTGATAAAGACAAATGTGCACACATTTCTCATCTGACCCCTTCCCCAATTCCCACCCCGCTCCCTCGCCCTCCCTCCCTCTCAAGTTCAGTTCAGTGAGTGATCTTGATATAATTGTGTAAGTACATCATGTGCCTTAGTATGCTCTCCCCCCCAAGAAGCTGAATCCTAAATGTTGATCAAGGGAAAAATACATAACTACGTTGTGATGTATTTGTTCAATGGAAGGCTACATGTTCATGGAATGAGCAGCCTGCAGTGCTGTATATAAACAAAATCATAACATTGAGTGAACAAATCAAATTGCACAATAAAACCTATGGCATAAAACCAGTTATATAAAGTTTTTAAATTTACAGAAACAATTCCATATGTTGTTTACGGATGCACAGACATGAAATAAAAGTAAAAATATGGCTAACAAGAATGGATGCTGATTTTGGACAGTGATTGCCTCTAGGGAGGAAGGGGTAGGAAAAGGGATAAAGCAGGGGGTACCCAGAGGACTACGACTGGGCCCTAGATGTTTTATTTCTCTAAGAAATATATAAAGAAAATATAGCAAAATGTTAAGATTTCTTAAAGCTTGATGGAAAGTATAAGGGTATTCATTATATCAGACTTCATATTTTTCTGTATGTTTGAAATATTTTCTAACAAAGTATTTTTAAGAAAGCTATGCATTTCATTTTGTGTTTAGCAAAAATAAGGTGGGTAAGGAACAAGACTAAGCTGTTCTTTCTTAAACTATTTTGTTCTGGGTCAGCATCCCTTGATAGAAAGACAGTGTTCCCCATCCTTCCCAGATAAAGTGGCCAGCCCACCTGAAGCTCAATACAGGGGAAGGAGAGAATGGGAGCAAACACAGCTCTCGAACCTAAAGATGATCTTAGCTCTACAGTCCAACCTGAAAAGGAAATTTCAAGTTAATGGTGTGCTACCTGCTTGTCTTACTGTTAATTTTTCTCATGCTCCTCTCTCTCTACACTGACTGTAGTTGGTCCTCACTTAGCACAGACGCAAGGTGAGCACACTCAGAAGGGTGACCATTGCTCCCACCTCCCCCGAGGTGGGAGAGTTCCAGAATCTTGGGGAACCTTTAGCTAAGTGCTATTTTATTATCACCACATTGTGAATCCTAGCATCTCACTCCAGGAGCTCCCTTACCAGCCAGACCCAGATGCCGAAGAGGACGGGGAGTATGTGAGTGTGTGTTACACATCCAGACCTGAGGCTGGCTGCTTTTGCCACTGCAAGACCAAATTTCACCTTCCATCTCCCTCTCTCCTCTGTCACTTGCTTTCTCCTTTTCTTCCTCCTCCTCCTCCTTTTCCTTTTCCTCCTCCTCCTCTTCTTCCTCCTCCTCCTCCTCCTCCTCCTCCTCCTTCTTCTTCTTCTTCTTCTTCTTCTTCTTCTCTCTCTCTCTCTCTCTCTCTCTCTCTCTCTCTCTCTCTCTCTCTCTCTCTCTCTCTCACACACACACACACACACACACGCAACCCATTTCTGTCTTTTTTGTGTGAGCAATGGAATTCTCTATACCATCTTTCTAAAGGAATTAACTGTGGGTGAGTGTCAAGGCTAATCTTCAAAGACGTTGTATTAAAGGTTGGTCATAAAAGTAAAACACTGTGCGTTTATACCTGCACAATTCACAATTGCCAAACTATGGAAGCAGCCAAGATGTCCATTGACAGATGAATGGATTACAAAACTATGGGATATGTACAGAATGGAATTTTACTCGGCCATAAAGAAGAACAAAATCATGTTATTTGCAGGGAAATGGATGCAACTGGAAAACATTATGTTAAGTGAGATTAGTCAGTCACAAAGAGTAAACAAGCATATGTTCTCCCTAATATGTGGATGCTAGGGAGAAAATGGGGCATAAGAGGGTCTCCAGATGAAAAAGGAGAGACCCTAGATAAGCAAAGAAGTTGACTTATCTAAAGGTGATGGACGGGGGCGGGGGGCAGTGGCAGGGGGGCACCCTAATGCACATGATGTACTTTCACAAATATGTCAAAGTCAATCACTAAACTGAACCTGAGAAGGAGGGAGGGTGAGGGAGTGGGGTGGGAATTGGGGAAGGGGTTAAATGAGAAATGTGTGCATATATGCCTTTATTAGCTTGTACCTAACAAAGATGTATGATTACAATGCACCAATTAATAAAAATAAAAATAAATAAATATTGCATAGATGATTGGAAGAAAATAACATCTTGCTTTTGTTTCCTGTTTAATAATAATGTTGGGTATCTTCTGTTTGTTTACTGCCCATTTGTAATTCACTTTCTGAGAATTACTTGTTCATATTTTGCCCATTTCCCTGGTTTATGATTTATATTTATACACTTGCCTCATTTTTACTATTATTATTTACATATTCTGAAAATTTTTAGTTTTATATAGATCTAAACGTGGCTTTCCATTTTAAAATTCTTTCAGGAAGGAAAATAACCACAAGTGTGCCCAGCTCACAGAGCCACACACACAGGGTGTGACAGCCTCAGCCTCATTCAGACACAGCCTCAGTGTCAGAAACGGCTCTTTCAGTCACTGGGCCAGTCCCCATCCCTCACTCAGCCTCCTCTGGAAGGCTGAACAGGCAGCTGCCAGGGAAACCTCCTCCCCCCACAACAAAAATCATTCTGAAAAACACGCGTTATCTGAACCGGGACCTAAGATGCATCTCTTCAGCATCTCCTGCCGCTGGCTTCCCCATCCTCTTCCTCCCAACACTTGCCAGGGGCTTGTTTACCTCTCAGAGGAAAGCGTCAGATGGTTTTGGCTGCAAATTGAATATTTATAGCTGATTTTTCTAAAGGAAGCTCCATGTTATTTACCTGCCTGTCAGGCACCATTGTGCACCAAAGGACACAGCCTGCATGTCTAATGATTTATAGGCAAATGCTTTTACCCAAGGACATTTTAAAGCTTAAACATGAAAATAAGTGCCAGGCTCTGCTGATGCTTCAGAAACAAGGCTCCAGCTACAAATTATCAAGCACGAACTCTAATTACACATTAAGCATGTTCTTCATCTCATCCCTATTACCTCTAATTTTATTTCCAAAAGGCCTGGAGTAAAGGGAACTCTGTGCATCTTTTCCAGAGGCAGTATTTCTGCTCTGTTAGCTTGTCATCTAGGAAGAAGTGGAATGAAGAAAAGAAAGAAGTGGTGTGATAAAGGTGGGCCGAGGGACTAAAGATTCTTATAGACCAAAGAGAAAAGTCAATGCTTAAAGCTGGCTTGTCCAAAGTTTTGGCTTTTAATTGTTGAAATAAATTAACATTAAAGAAATATCATATGAAAAAAGATCGTAAGAAGATCAGGTTGCTATTGACTTTTTAATATATAGATCAAAGTTTATTACAACATAGGAGCATTGTCTTTCCAAGCAATCACTTTGGTTGGAGAAGTGTATGATAATTTTAGGCATGTGGTAGTGAATTGCTCAAAATATTATTAAAATTACCCTTAAGGTTGCTGTTAGAGCCAGTTTACACACTCACCAGAAAATAATTCATTGCTTTATAATTACATCACATTTGTGGGCCAAAAGCAGCCTGGATGGTCACCCCTCTTTCACCAGATAAAAAATACCAAATCCATTCACAACAATGTGTGTAATGCATAAAAAAAAAAGATTAATGTGCCACTAGCTCTGAGGAAATTTGTATTAAGAATGGCAAGCACATTTTGAAAATCATGGGAAATAATTTTAGAAGACTACCACTTGCTTGATGACATTAACTTTTTTTTTTAATTAGTAGGAACACCTGACAAACTCTATATTACAGAGTACATACTTCCAGTTTTTTCCTTCAACCCAGGACTTTTTAGCCCTTGCTCATCTTGGAGATTTTTGTATAGGATATTTCTATCATGGTCATTTTTCTGCGTGCTCTTCTTTCTTTATCTCAACCCTAGCCTTTTAACTCTCAGCCACTGACTGGTTCTCATTGATCTCCCTGACCTTCTTCCTTCCTTAATCCTAACTCAGCTTCCAAATAGAACCTAGAGTCATGGGGGAAATACAGCCAGAATTTGGACTGGCAATGATAAGAAAGTGAAATCTGGAAGACCTGAATTCATCCTCAAGACCTTGTTCCTCTGGCCTGCTCAGAGGCATCCAGGATTCTATCTGCCTAAGAAGAGACAATGTCAGTAGGAATTTAGTGGGTTTGGGTTTCACCATGCTCTGTTAGTTAATACAATAGTAGACAGTACAGCTGTAATGGGCTGTTCTGGTGAGGTCAAACAAGTTGTCCAACATGGCAATCATTAGTACCTCATTCATTATTAAATTGAAAAATAACATGGTTGGATTCCCCAAAGGGTCAGCTGCCAGATGCTCATTATGCTCTTATGATGATTTTTATTTAGGAATACTAAACATAAATAGAATAAAGGACATTTTAGGGAAAATACCAGCCGTACAAATTCCAAAACTGTGCCTCAGCTTCTGCAGTTGAATAAAATTGCTAATGAACTTTCCCAATGCTGGCCCATACCCTAAATCTTCCTAATTAGATGGGAGGAGGAGGAAAAATTCCACAGCACATTGAACCAAAATTACACTAAAGAGATTAATAGCTCTGTAATTCTAAGACCAGGCAGGTGTACGGATTAAGACATATCCAACAGCTTCTATGGTTAAAGGATGGTGGGTCCTACACCCATGTAAAGGTAATATAAGACCAAGTTTCTGAAACAATCACCAGCCCCAGATGGGTCAATTTCATGCTGCAGAATTAAAACTTTCCCTTTCAGATGGAGAAACAACAACAATTGTAAAGTTGGAATCTAAGACAAAGTTTTCATTCATGAGATAAACATCCCTCTGAGACAGCAAGCAACCTCTTAATACAGGTTGAGTACCCTTTATCCAAAATGCTTGAGACCAAAAGTGTTTCAAATTTTGGTTTTTTTCATATTTTGGAATATTTTCATATATAATGAGATATCTTGGAAATGGGACCCAACTTTAAACACGGAAGTCATTTATGTTTCAAATATACCTTATACGCATAGCCTGAAGGTAATTTTACATGACATTTTTGTTGCACCTGCATTTCAACTAAGACCTATCATATGAGGCCAAGTGTGGAATTTTCCACTTGTGGCATCATGTTGGCACTCAAAAGTGCCATGGATTTGGGGTTTTGGACTTTCAGATAAAGGATGTTCAACCTGTATAACATTTGGATGGTGGTATATATCTAGTTGGGACCCATCTTGTGTCTTATCATAAGATTCATTATTTTACATTTTCATTGATTCTACCTATAATGGGCCAAATTTCAACTGCTAGGACAACCGACTCTAAGCCACAGTCTGTGCCAAAACTAAACAATTCATGTTTGTTCGTAACACAGCCCCAGGACATCTTTAGATTTGTGGAAAGAAGGTCCTATTTTCAAGAACACAAGGAATGCCCACGAAATCTTACCTGAGCTTCTCACAACTGTTAGGAATCTGGGGCAACGTGTATTTGAAGCACAGAATACTTGTTTCACATCCCCCAGGAATGTAAAAATAACAAAACTAAGGGCAATGTTAGTCTTCTTGTGTATCACAGCACAATTCTTTGTTTTCTACAATGTTTTCCACATCTGCTTGAATACATGTATCAGCTCTTACCTTTGTGTAATTTACCTAGAATTCTACAGTTTCTCTTTACTACTACAACAAAGGCAAAACCCTACTGGTCGTTTGCCTAGCCCATGGGCAGAGCCATTTCCTCTAGGTTTTAATCTCCCCATACAGAAAAGAGGAAGAAGAAAGCTAGCCTGTCTGCAAACAGTCTACAGTGAGCCACAGGCATGGGCTCAGATTCACTCCAGGGATTTGTCCGGCAAACATTCAAGAAGAAAGCACAGAATGGTTTTGAAAACCTGTTTGGTGAGAAAACTTGAGCATACAGGGTTCCAAAAGTGAAAGCAGTCATGTTTTTAAATCTGGTGAAATATTTAAAATACATAGAAAAATAAAGAGAAATATCACAAAGGGTAGTGTGTGTTCAGAAACCAGATTTAATGCTTGCCATATTTGCTTCCATTTTTTTAAAATAATACATTTTATAGAGAATTATAGTAGTCCTGTTTATGCCCTTCTCTGAAGACATTTATCACTCAGCCTGCCATGGAGGGGTAACCACTAATCATAAATGGATATGGTCCATTACCTTCCATGTTTTTATACTTCTGTTATATAGTCATAGTCATGTATCCATAAGTAAGCATAGTATTGATTTGTACCACAATTTAAACATACGTAAGTATATATGTTGAGTATATACACTCAGGGTATAAATACATATAGCATATATAGTGTACTTTTGTGTGTGGTAGGGGGGTTACTGGAGATTGAACCCAAGGGCATTCTACCTCTGAGCTACACCCCTAGCTCTCTGTATTTTTATTTTTTGTTTTGAAACAGGGTCTTGCTACATTGTTGGGGGTCATCTCAAACCCATAATCCTCCTGTCTCAGCCTCCCAAGTACTAGGATTATAGGTGTGTGCCACCATGCTGAGCTTATAGTGTATTTTTATGGCATCTATGTATGGCATATACAAATTATAGTGTGTATATGTTTATGTAGACTTTAAACTAGCTTTCTTTTCTTTTTTTATAATTATAAAAATCAAAAGATAAACAAATGTACCAAATTTGTCCACAATACTGGGCCTGACTAGAGAGCCAGAAGTCAGACTTTTGAAATACTATAAAAGATTTACTGGAGAAGCCATTTTTCAAAAACAATTTCTTTCAGGCACAGATTAAATTGCTGCTCTGATAAACTTTCATGCGCATAATAAAGAAATTTTATTTGGGCTCATCGTAACAGTCAGCCTAGTAAATTGGTCACCAGAACTGGATTTGACTTTTGAATAAAGCAGTTATTACCTGACAGAATCAGGAGTTCAATGATCTCAGCATCTCCCAGAAATGCGGCCACATGGAGCGGGGTTCGTTTCTCAGAATCCTGAAATAAACAACATCAAAGATATGCAACAAGTCAGTGGTGGCTGGATGTGCCTTCTGTAGACATAGTTAGATGTGTCGCTCCCTCTGAGGTTAATGTGTGTGGAATGTACTGGAAGGCCAAACATCCACTGAGCGAGTTCTGGTGATCATTTTCTCTTAACCTACCCCATAGTCACACGTATACAGAATTCATTTTCTGCATCAGTGTGTGACATTTGCCTGCCTGTCCCTTTAACTGAAGCCCAGATCCTTTTAAGGATGGACCATCATATACTGGATGATGAGTTTCAATTTATTCAGTCCGGTAAAAAAAAAAAAAAAAAAATTACAAACCTCTCTAGTCTACCTTAGCAACACAGTTCAATGTTTTCAAAGATGTAATTTCTTTCTAAGGGAACACAGCAGAATGGCTCCTTTCTCTCCTCATCAACCATTGCCTAGACCCCTGCCCTTCCACATGGTGCAAATCAGATGCCAACTCTGCCAGAACCACAGCAGGCCCAGCCCCCGCTTTCATGAAACCCACATTCAGTGAGGAGGCTGACAGAATTCAGGTAAGTAAACAACACAGGAATTCATTTTAGATGGTGCTAAAGACTGCAACAAAACAAAAACAAAATGGGATCGAGTGATTGTGGAGATGGGAACAGAGTGGGAAGGCCTTTCTAAGGATGCTGTTATTCAAGCTGTGAGCTGAGGAAGATGTGTCATCTCTGTTCTATAAATGAGAAACCTGTGGCTCAAATAGATTAATTAGTTTCCTTGAGACATCACAGGTGTATAACATAGCCAAGGGCAAACCTTCGCCTGTCAGACTCCAGTCTATGTCCTCAGCCAGGCATTTAACACGTCGCGCGGCATGATACCATGCAAAGGGAAAAATATTGCTCCTCCACCTGTAAATTATAGATAAGAATATCTACCTTAGAGGACTGATAAGTGGAATCCAGATACTGTGTGTAAATAAAGGGCAGGCCTGCCGGAGTCAGGTGCACAGCAGGTACGCCTGCACAGGCACTGTTGTCATGAGCGTGACATCTCTCCTCCAACACTGAAACTCCCTCGAGAGAAAGAGCAGGTCTCTCTCCCCTTATCCTCACAGTGGCAGCTTATTAGGTGCTCAGACTGGATGGCCTGAACTGAGCTGGTCCACGCACAAGGCATCTCCCAAACTGCTATGGAGTGCTCCATAACAATGGTGACCACAGCTCGTGTGCTTATGTCTCCACGGTTTCTTCTAAAACCAGCATGCATTCTAGTTTCCAGATTCTTGGATTCACCATTGATTTTAATCATCATTCCTAGAATTACTTCATTATGTAGTCGACCTACCAACCCCCTGACTAGCCCAAGGATATCATTCTATTTTTTGATGGTCCAGGCCCTTTGCTCTTCCTCTCTCTTTCAGACTCTTGCTTGTGGGCATTTCATGACTCACTAATGTCCAAAGCAGATGGCAAGCAGGGGAGGTGACAAGAATTGATCTTCAAACAGTCTGTTTGTTGGAAGGGCAGGTAAATGGCTTGATGAGGGGACAGATGAGCATTAAGTTGATAAAAATGAGGAGTTTGGATTAGCTGGAAACTTAGGCCATGCATGGATGGCTGCAGGCAATTACTAGGGATAAATGGAAATAAGGCAGTCATATAACTATCTGGTACAGGCTAGAGAGTTCAGCCAGATATATGACCATGGTGAGCCCTATTATACTTATACCACCCTATCCTTGACCATAAAGATTCAATGTTTGAAAATGTGTTTGTTCCTTTCAGAATTAAGTATATTAATTTATGCAATGACCTATACAAATAGCTGAGACGAGACCTGCACAAATATGTTCTATTTCTTCTATTGCTATCCCTATACAATTTTTCTATTTTAACTTCATATGCTCTTCAAATCCTCACTTTATCTAGTTAAACTCTTTTCTTGAGTCTTGGTATAAAAGTTATGTAATTATATATTCTTCGGAATTAGATCCAGGGTTTAGCTCAACAAATTCAACCTTGTCCAAGTGATTTAAACAGGGACTACTCCCACCCAAATTATGACTTCATTTCACCTGAAGCAAAGTCAATTCTCTGTTTGAAAACCTGGCCTCAAATTTAAAAAATAAAAACAGAAAGTTCTGACATCTCTCCCTGCCTTGCAAATTTGGTTGGCCTATTATTATGAGACTAGCTGATGCTGGGGCCCTTATATGACACAGCTTGTTCACTGAAGTTCTATAATATAAAAAGGGTGTGTCCCATGAGATCATATTATTAAAAATTCTTGATTATGAATCCCAGTGCTACTGTGATGCATTTGAAGGCCTCTTGTACCTTCCAGGACAACTGTGCCCGTTGCCATTCCTCTTCAGTGACACAGCAGAGAAGAAAATCTCTGCTTCAATTGGGCAGCAGTTCCCCAGTTCACTGAAGCAGCAGAACAGAAACTGTCACATATGCTATTAAGATCTTAAAAAAAAATAACAGTGCATTTCAACTGTTGACCAAGGGCTTCTAACACCTGCTCTCTAGCAAGGAACTCAAGTGATGTACAAGGATTACAAATCAAGGGTTGGATGAAGGAACCACAATAATTGCCATATTTAATAAGTTGAAATTAGCCAGAAGGTTGAAGTACATCCTCTGCGTAACTATAAGGCCTCTCTCCTTTGCCAAAAGTTAAACTAATGGAGTAGTAGATGCAGGGATAGAAGGGGAGTGAAGGCTCAGAAGAAAAAGAAAATACTAGCAATAATATAGCAAAAATGAGTTCCAGGCCAACCATGCCCCTAGGTTTTTAGAAGAAGAAACAAACCTATCTGGTAATTATAGAGTGTTTTTATTATATTGTATTCTTCCAAAATACCTTCTCATTTATTCTACTACTTGATCTTATAACACCTCTATCAGGAGAGACACACCTTTTATAACTGTTCTTAGGCCATATTGTCACCATTTGAAAGAGAGGAATCTGATCCCTGCATATGTCAGATGACTTGCCAAATTGCCAAACACAGAAAATTGAGAACTAGGTGTCCTGGCTCCCAATCTGAAACTTTTTTCTTGACAAAAATAAAAGCAAAAACATTAGCTGAGAAGTTGCCTTGATAGTCTGAAAAATATTTTCATTATAATCCCCAAGAAATGCTAGAAAAAAATGTAACAAACATATAGCAGGCATCCTTTAAGTGAGCTTACATGAAATTAAATAAAAAGGTCCCAGAAATGGAGAGGAAACTCGGAGCCAAAGCTAGAAGCACAGGCACTTACTTATACCGTGGGGAAGAGGCCAACGTACCTGGGGCTTGGGACTTGACAGTACACTAGGGGCTAAGGGATGGGAGACAGATGGAGGACTGAAACTGAGCCCTTCACACAAGGAAAGATCCTTGAAGCAAAATGGTGCACTTCAAAAAAGCCATGGGAGGCTGAGAGAGGAGGAGCACAGGTTTGAGAACAGCCTCATCATTGTAGAGAGACTCTCAGCAACCTAGTGAGACCCTATTTCAAAACAAAACAAAAAAACAAATAATAATTTTACAAAATGGCTAGGTGTGCAGCTCAGAGGAAGAATGGCTCTGGCTTCAATCCCCAGAATACATACATACATACATATCCAAACACAGGCAGATGGCCAAGAGGTGCCTTGTCCTGGGCTCTTGGTGGAAATATAAAAATGTTCCTACTGAGGATCTGCATCACCTGTGTGGTTTGGGGTTTTGAATTCATAATACTTGCATAGTCCAGAATTTTCAGGATGAAAATAGGCAGAAAAATTAGTTCTGGATTAATAATAATCCTAGGGTGTCTAGAAGAAAAGAAAAATACAAAACCTAACTGGAGAGATGTGCCCTCTATTCAGGTAACCTGGGCCACTCTCAGATTAAATCTCCACTGAAGATAAACTCCCATGCTAGGACACAAGACCCTGTGGAAACCACTCACCATAAGCAAGAGTCAGCAGACATGGCCAGCATGAGCTCAAGGTCACAATAGAATCAGAGAGCAGTTCAGCAGAGTGTTTAAAACCACTTAAGACATGAAACACAAAGCCCAAGGGGAAAAACAATGTTTTTATAAAACCAAAATTTGGAAGCCAGGTATGGTGGTATTCAACTCGAGTTCCAGCTATTGAGAGGCTGAGGCAGGAGGATCAGTTGGCCCAGACGTTCAAGGCCAGCTTGGGCAACATACTGAGATCTCAACTCTAAAAAACAACACAACAAAACTGGGAGGAGCTAAGGGAGGAGCAGTTCCAACTCACAATGCTAGATATCACCTAAAGTTTTGGCCTAAAAGGAATGAAAACTGGAAGAATAAAAAAGAAAAGATAGGGAGAAGGAAAAATAAGCACAGGAACTTTATGATATATTTTATATCTGCTCAGCCATATTTTCTAGACATTGACTTTTATTTAAAAGCTTTTACATGTCAGATATTGTGTTATATATTAGGGATACCAAGTTTAAAAGATCCAGTCCTCTCACCCTGAAGAAACTTATAGTTCAGTTACCAGTTTTCAAGTTTAGGATGTTAGAACAAAAATAATAAGAGAGAAGTGGCAAATCACAATATCTATGATGTTGATTTTTTTCTGGTGAAAAATCACCAAGTGCAATATGATAAACATCTTAGTGAATTCTTCCCCTGAACTCATTCAATTATGTACTAGCCTAGGCAGGAAGTCTCAAAAAAAAAAAAAAAAATCTCTCCTGAAATGGGAAATAAACACAACTTGCTCAGGATTCCCCCAAAGTTCCTACTGGCTCTGCTTATCTGGGAACTTTGGAAACCTTGAATCAGACTTCCAGGTCAATCACAGAGCCCAGCAAATATCTTACAGGTTGACTTATTTCTGGATCAAAATTAGAATCCAGGACCAGGCCAGGGTCAGAGTAGCATCCAGGCACAGTGGCTGAGCTAAGTATTCTCACCAGTGACATGTTTCCATCTTTTTTCCAAGCCAGACTGTCTTTGATGACCAAAAGATGGTGACTGGTCACACAGGTCTTCACAGGACTCACAGATACAACGGGGGGTGGAGGGGGACGACTGTAAAACAAGTACATTAAGACTAATACACCCCAGAACTGCTCCTCAACATAGTTTTAAAAAGTTGTCCAAGTATCACAAAAAGGAAGAGCTTTTTCCATCACCCATTAGCTCCAATTCTAAGTAGCCCTTTGAACACAGATTCAGAAAAGAGGAAAGACCCAGGTTCCTCAGAAGGAAAGAAAATAAACCTTCCCTTTCTATGAATAGTCAAAGATACACACACACACACACACACACACACACACACACACACACACACACACACACCACAGCTGGGGTCTGAGCTAAGTCTGTGGTATGTTGTAGAGAGATCAGGCAGAGGAAGTTTCTAAGTCATCTGTTTACCAAAGAAGAAGCAGATGAAAGAAAATAGGGAACTTAGAGTACGTGCACACAAAGTGAGTTTGACATGGACAGAGAGGCCTTCCTGGTAGCTAAAAATACTGTGTAGACAGGCAGGCTGAGGGGGCACCCCCAGCCTCTGTTTTGAAGATTAAGAACTGCTTATCACAAGCTTCGGAAATTCTCAGCTAAAACTGCAAGATCTATTCTGCATTCTAAACATCTGGCATACCACAAAACAAACATTCCTCCCTACATATGAAGAGCTTACCTACCAAGGCAGGCAGATAGAGCAATATCAAGAGGACAAGCCCATAAAATAGAGAAGATAAGTTCCAATCATCAATCTAAACTCCCACCAAAATCAAAGAAGCTAGGAAGTAACTGGCAACCAAGACCCACAGAGTTTAATAAGATACTGAACAAAGACACTAGAGGCGATCAGGTGTCTGAAGAAACTCTGAACACAAAATAGGCACCATGCAGATATTTTGAATTACCTGAGGAAAAGAGCCAAAGAGTCAAAAACTGTGTGTGTATGTGTGTGTGTGTGTGTGTGTGTGTGTGTATGTGTGTGTATGTGTGTTAATGCCCCCGAGGGCATTCTATCTCCTCTGAGCTACACCCCCAGCCCTTTTTATTTTAAGACAGTTGCTGAGAGTCTCACTCAGCCTCTTGCTGAAGCTGGCCTCAAACCTGTGATCCTCTATCTGATGTTGCCCTTATTGTCAGATATCCTTCTAGCTTCCACTTATAAGAGAGAACATGCATCTATTTGTTCTTTGGGACTGAGTGAATAACCAAGGGTTGACTAGAGAAGGGAGAAGGGGGGGGGTGAAATCATAAAGACTACAGTAGCAGAAGTAATACTACAGACATAAATAAAATTGCCAATTTCAATTTCAAGACTTGCCGGGTGAGAAGGGGGAGGGGGGACCAAGTGGGGGAGGGCAACAGAGTTGTGTGCATGTATTTTTCTGACATTCTGTGTCCCATTATGATAAAAAATGATAATGCTCCCAATAAAAATTAATTAATTAATTTTAAAAAATTATGATCCTCCTGTCTCAGCCCCCCAAGTACTGGGATTACAGGTGTGCACCACCATGCCTGGCTAAATACACAGGTTTAATCAAAGAGGGTATAAAATGGGGAGGATGTTGGATTGAAGTGAGGAGTTGGAATGCTGTAAAGAGGAAAGGAGAGCAAGGCAGGGAAAGCAAATGCCATTTCCTTTAAACAAATTTGTGTTTACTTTCAATTTTTAACACTTCATAAATACCAAGAAGTACTTACATAACAGACCTACATGTGCCCACCAACAAACTCAAACATGTTAACATTTTTCTGTGTCTCCTTCAGAACTCTGCCTTTTAAAATGCCTTCAGGGTAAAGTGTTATGGTTCAGAAAAGCAAATGGGTCAGAAAATAACTTGGGAAGTGGTGGGGGGAGAGGGAGAGAGAGGAGATTTATGTTGTTCTCGACTCTTTAGTATTACAAATGGTGTCTCAGTGCACATCCCTGTACATGTCTCTCTGTGCATATGTATGAGGACTTCTCTATAGCAGATACCAAGAAAAGGAAAAGATGAATCTTAGGATATACACATTCAATTTTGTTGGGTATTGCCAACTAACTCTCAAAAGTAGTTTTTAATAATTTACACTGTCATCAGCCAAATATTAGTTCCTTTTTCCAATACCCTAGCCAATATTAGATGTTATGGGCCTAATTCCTCTTGACCAATACGATGTGTCTAACACTGTATATTTCAGTTTCTTCAACTACAAACTGCCTATACGTAACTTTACCCTTTGTTAAATTTTCTTGTGATGCGTGGAGTTTTTCATTTTTTAATTGGCTTTCAATGAAAACTCAAGTTACGTTTCACCTAGATGCAAAAGAAATGAATCAATACCTTCCCTAAGTCACCAAAAAAGAAAACATCAGGTTTATAATCATTGATCACCCTTCATGTATGTGTTATCTCACAGAGCTGGATCTTCCTTGGCTACAGTCTTCCGTACCTCAAAGATGACAGCAAATATCTGCCCCCACAGGTTCCCACTGTCACACTACTGTGTTCAACCATCGCTTGGCTGGTATTTTAACCTACCTGCCTGAATGTACCATGCATGTATGAGAAACAATAGCACAAGCCAGGTGCAGTGGCACACACTTGTAACCCCAGTATTTGGAAGACTGAGACAGGAGGATCACAGATTTGAGGCAAGTGCATGGCAACTTAGTGAGACCTTGTTTCAAAATAAAAAGAATAAATAAATAAAATGGGGCTGTGAGTATAGCTCAGAGTTAGAATGGTCCTGGGTTCAATCCCCAGTACCACAAAAAAAAAAAAAAAGGAAGGAAGGAGAAATAACACATTTTCTTTATCTTTTTTTCTCTCCCTTTTTCGTGTGTGTGTGTGTGTGTGTGTGCGCGTGTGGTGTGTGTGTGTGTTAATAGAGATTGAATCTCAACCCAAGGGCATTTTACTTTTATTCTACCTCTGAGCTATACCCTCAGCCCTTTTTCATTTTTCTAGTCTGAAACAGGGTCTCACCAAGTTACCATACACTGGCCTCAAACCTGTGATCTTCCTGTCTCAGTCTTCCAAATACTTGCCGAGGCTGTCCTCGAACCTGTGATCCTCCTGTCTCAGCCTCTCAAGTACTGGGATTACAGGAGTGTACCACCATGCCCAGCTAGTAGTACATTTTCCTATGTCCAAAATGTTTAAATTATAGGTTCAAACCTCAAAACTCTATTTAAACTATGCAAGAATCACTCCAAAGAATTTTAAATGAAGATGAAATAAGAGAAATAAAAATGCCAAAGATATTTTATCTGCTGCCTCACTTAACCAAATATTGGATTTTTTATTGCACTAATTTCTTAAAGTAATATATATTAATCAAAATTATACCAGATTTTACTTTTTTCAAATTTTATCCTTAAAACAATACTCTGAGGTAAATATGATCATCCCTACTTTACTGTCAAGGAGCTAGTAAAGTAGTAGAATATTTGATTCCCTTGTTCATGTTCTTGCTGAACCTCTGAATAGCTACAAGCCTTGGTGAACAAAGTGAAAGTTATTCTTCATTTTTTCACTCTTGTCCTAACACTGCAAACCCAAGATCAAACTCTTCTCTGATCTGGGCATGGTAGTGCTCATCTGTAATCCCAGTACTTGAGAGGCTGAGACAGAGGATCACAGGTTCAAGGACAGTCTCGGCAAGTAGCAAGACTCTCAGCAATCTATCAAGACCCTGTTTCAAAAACAGTAGCTCAGAGGCAGAATGCCTCTCTCTCTCTCTCTCTCTCTCTCTCTCTCTCTCTCTCTCTCTCTCCCTCCCTCCTTCCCTCCCTCCCTCCTTTCCTCTTATATGTGAAAAGTATAAGTAGACAAGAAGAATAAAGACAAGAGAATTGACACTATCTGATTTGAAGACTTATATTATAAAGCTACAGTGATCAAGATGATATGGTGTTGGTGCAAAGACAATTCTCTGGTGAAGGACAGCCTTATGAACAAGCATGCTAAAATAAGTAGAAATTCATAGGCAAAAAATGAACTTTGATTCATACCTTGCACCCTAGACAAAAATTAAATCAAGATGGACTCCAGAACTAGATGCAAACTTTAAATTATAAAATGTCTAAAAGAAGCATAGAAAAAAAATCCTTTTACCTTGGGCTAGGCAAAGATTCTTTAGATATGATACCAAAGCACAATTCATCAAAGAATAAATTGATAAGCTACAGCTTATAAAAATTAATGACTTCTGCTCTCTGAAACACAGACAAGCCACACATGGAAAAAATATTTGTAAAGCATATATTAGATAAAGGATTTCTATATAGACCATATAAAAAACACTGAAAACTCAAAAATATAAAATCAAACAACCCAATTAAAATTAGGCAAAATATCTGAATAGAGTATTTCACCAAAAAAGATGTATAGATAGCAACTAGGCACATGAAACAATGTTCAACATTATTAGACATTAGAGAACTCAAATTAAATCCATATCACATACTTGTTAAAACTGCTAAAATTGAAAAGACTGGTGTTATCAAGTGTTGGTAAAGATGTAGAGGAACTGGACCATTCATCCTCTGCCAGTGGGAATGGATGGGCACATGCGCGTGGACACACACACACACACACACACACACACACACAGAGTAAGAAAATTCCAAAGAAAGAAATGGTGTGCCATGAGAGGAGGACACAATACTCAAGGCATTCTGGATATAACAATGTAACAATAACTCTTTCCTACTGAAGAGTGCCTCTCTTTCTCTCTCTCTCTCTCTCTCTCTCTCTCTCTCTCTCTCTCTCTCTCTCCCCCCCCATCCCTCCCTCCCTCCCTCTCTCTTAAAAGCAAAAGCTTATAAAAAAAGTATCTGTGGTCCATAGAA
This sequence comes from Graphiurus murinus, assembly GCA_004027655.1. Taxonomy (NCBI): domain Eukaryota; kingdom Metazoa; phylum Chordata; class Mammalia; order Rodentia; family Gliridae; genus Graphiurus; species Graphiurus murinus. The sequence continues at coordinate 109,386 of PVLC010002003.1, forward strand.
AATCGTTTTAACTAAAATGATTAGTAGCCCTTTTCAAGTTTAATTCACTCTCCAGCTGGATGTTTTAGGAGCAGAGTCATTACAGTGCGAATAAAAATCACCAATGCAATTATCTGGACCTAAGATATCAGATTGGCATAATACACCAAAATGTTAATGATCATTACCTCTGGGTGAATGATTTTTATGGTGTTCTTCACTTTCTTCTTTGTTTGACTGTGTTTCAAGACTTATGGTTTAGAAACAAGACAAATTTCTTTTGTAAATAAGACTTTCCTATTTAAAAAAAAATAAAACACAGGTCCATAAACGGTAAATTATTGGACATCCTGTCCAAAGCCTTCATTATCCCATAGTAGGCTTTAAATAATTGACATGTGAATGTGTTTTTGTTTTTGTTTTTGCAAATGACAAAACATCGTATTTGTGATTAAAACTATTTTTTTGTCTAATGCTCCATAAAGCTGCCACAGCACCAGTCTAACAATGCATTGGCTACTTCTTAAGAGAATCCTGGGAGACTGATCAAGTAGGTATTATTATCATTATTTTACAGGATGGGAATCTAGGCTGACTCGGAGAGCTTAGTGATTTGCCCAAAGTCACACACCAATATTAGGTGACCCTGAATTTTCTAACTCCACATTCTGGGTTCTCTCAACCCATGAAGGACATTAACTAACCAGTAAGAATTCTTCCTAAGGAAGGACCTGCTTCCACTCTCCTTATAGCACTTTGGAAGTCTTTGGTCCTACTCTGGTCTTTCCTATCAAGTGACATATGTGATAAGCAGGAACAAACACACACACACACACACACACACACACACACACACACACACACACACACACACACACACACTCCCCACACACTCCCATTAGGAAGAATGAAGACTCTGGAGGCAGAACGGCCTGGCTTTGAATCCCTCCTCAGTCATGTAGGAGCTGTGTGGCTTTGGGCAAATGAATCAACCCTTCCAAGACTTGTTTTCCTTGTCTACAAAATGAAAATAGGTTCACTTCCTTGCAGATGCAAAACTAGATGTCCAATAAATATTAGTCATCCTATGATTAGGATTACTACTGACATCTTTGTGGCTTATCTTGACTTTTTCAGTTCCCTTGGTCACTATGGAGGAAAATAAGAAGATGATGTAGAACAGCTTCTGGGGAAACAATTTTGCTATTAAGAAACTGGCATGGTGGTGCACACTTGTAATCCCAGTACTTGGGAGGCTGAGACCGGAGGATCCAGGTTCTCGGCCAGCCTCAGCTACCTAGTGAGGCACTCCGCAACTTAGTGAGACTCGGTTTCAAAATAAAGAATAAAAAAAAATAGGGCTGGGGGTGTAGCTTGGAGGTAGAATGCCCCTGAGTTCAATCCCCAGTATCGAAAAAAAAAGAGAGAGAATGTTGCAACCCAAGTCACTTATGCTGTCCAAAAAAAGTCCCTCCTTGGTGACTTAAAAGTTAATCCCCTACAAATTCCTAAAAGGTCCTTAATACTGAGGACTGCTTTTTGTCACCAAGGAAGCATTCATCTATTCTCTTTCTAAACTGAGACAATGGATAGAAAGTCAAACACATTACAATAATTCCTATACAGTGCCTTCTGCTTCACCAGGGCAAACTGCAAAGTGACATGGCTGATATCAATAGTCCCAGACCTGGGAGATGGTTACCTAGCAGCACTTCTCAGAGACAAGGGGTATGGGAGATGCACCCCCCAACTCCAGAGCAAATCTCAAATAAACCTTCACTAGCCTAAGGACCATCGAGAAATGGTCACTAGAGATACATGTGCCCTTCATGAAACTGGACTTTTGGGGACATTTTTACCTAACCCAGCTTTAAGTTGCTTTGTATTTCAAGACTTACTAGTGTTTTTCCACATGAGCTAGGAGCACTTTTGAATCCTCCCTTGACAATCTGGCTTCTGAGAGCATAGAAAAGGCAGGAATAGGGTTTTTTTCCCAACGAAAATCTCAAATATCTTTGTTCTCAAGACCTGAGAGGATACAGGGATATGGCAAACCATGGATGGGTTAAACCCTGATATGCTTGCTTGCAAGTGTCATCTTTTCTCTATTGAGCGTATGTATTGATGGAACTAATGACTTCTGACCTAAATATATCTTGCTTCGCATGCCATATGCATTTCTGAAAGTGGTTTACATATTCAATTATGTAAAAATTATTATTTAGGATTATAAAATGTATTACAAAATAATGATTGCAAAACAAAAGAGGACACAGGGTTTAATCAGATGAGGGTCCCAAGGCATCACCTCTTGTCTGCTCCAGAGTTGAGGTCTCCATTCCACCTCTCTAGGCAAACTGACCTCAAGATGCACAGATCTAGGCATATCCTTCCGGCACCCGGCCCTCCACTTCCTTTATATTGGTTCTGGATCCGGAATGTCCCCCAGAGGTTCATGTGCTAAAGGCTTGGTCCCAGCTGGTGGTGCTACAGGGAGGTGGTGGCAACTTTAGGAGGTGGGGCCTAGTTTGAGGAAGCAGGTCCCTCGGGGTGTGCCCTGGAAGGGTATATCTTATATATCTTCTCTTCTCTCTCTCTCTCTCCCCTTCCTAGCTGCCATAAGGTGAGCGCATCTTTACTCCCACACCCTCTCTATCATGGTGTTCTGTCTCGCCATAGGCCCACAAACAATGGAGCGAAATGACCATGGACTTAACCCTCTAAAACTGTGAGCCAGAATAAACCTTTCCTCACTTTAGTTGATTTATCTCGGGTATTTTGTCACAGTGACAGAAAGCTGAGTAACACAGGGACACTCATCAGCTCATACCCTGCCCCAGTCTCATGGCTTGGAGCACCTGCTGTCCACCAGCACCATCACTGTGCTTCATGCTCAGTCTCAAAATCCCCCAAAAGACTCCATCGCCAATTTGCAATCCATCTGCCTAAATGCCTTAGACCATGGTGTGTTCCAGTATGTGGCATTTCTCTATATATCCCTTAGGTTAATGTGGATCTTCAATTATTCCTCAGCTTCACTCCCAAGATGATTTGCTTATGTTTTAAACACAACTGTTGTGACATGATTTTTCTTTCTATCTTAAAAGTAGCAAAATGGTTAGGCTTCATTCCCTGGATATCACTGGAAAAAAACAGCAAAGCTCTGTGACCTTTGACTTATGCACCATTTCTTTTCTTTTTTTTTTTTTTTTTTTTTGTTATCATAAGGCAGTCTAATTTTATTTTCACTTAAGCCAGGGTCAGGAAAATTAACCAGTGTTATAGAAATCAAAGTTGAAACTGCCAAGTAAGTGCATCATGTTGTAAAAGTGTAACATTTTGCCACAGCGCCTTAGTAGCTGGATCTTGAGCAAGACTCCGTCTGCTGGAGTCCTGCAAGGCAGACGATGTAGCATATCCCACTTTGCATTATGTTATATTCTGGAAATTTGGGGTGCTTTGGGTTTTGCTTTCACTCATTTCTTTTTCGTTTGTTGTTTTGTTCTGTGGTGCCCGAGATTGAACCCAGGGGCATTCTATCTCTAAACTACACCCCCAGATCTATTTAATTTTTTATTTCGAAACAGAGTGTAAGTTGCTGAGGTTTTTCCTAAGTTGCTAAGGCTGGTCTTGAACCTGCAATCCTCCTGTGTCAGCCTCCCAAGTACTGGGATTACAGGCATGCAACAACAGGCCTGGGTTATGCACCATTTCTAAGATGATATTTCCACTTGCTGTGAACGTGATAAGCTTTCCCCTGCCAAACCCCAGGCAGTGGTGTCTCTTGTCCAAAAGGCAAGTTTCAGATGCAAATGGAGAGGTGTGATTCTTTGAGACACTCATCACAAAACAGCTTCCTCTTGAGAAGAAATAGAGGCCACTGACATAACAAAAGACCAACGATTCATCTTAAAGCCACATAACAGGGAGCCCTCAGCTGGGGTTCGGGTCACTTGGAAGAGCCATTTCACACTTAGCTCTAGTGACCTCTCCTCTGAACCCTCTCCACCCTGCAATGCACTGCCCCTCTACACTGGAGGACACCCTACATCTGCCTGCCTGACCTTGCTTGTCCTGCCTCCCCCTAACTGGGCTGTGGATGCAGGGCAGGCTTGGTCTAATTATTAATGTCTATATCAACATAGCACATCTGGCATACAGATAGTGCCCAAAATGCATCTTGGAGAAATAAAAAGGGGTAACGACTTGATTTAGCTTCGACTCTTTACTGAAGCCTCACTCCAATAGGAAAAGGGTCTGAGGGCGGCCTGCTGGCTTCTGCAGTTGTCTACACGGGTTCGGGTACAGTGGGTGCCACATTCTGGAGGGCCTCTGGCATGCCTCTAAACTTAATGGAAGAGAGTGACTCCATCGGTCCATTATGGGGGTGGGAGGTGCCCTTGTCTCAAAGCTCTTCCCTTCTGCCTGCATATCAATTCTGTTGCCCTCAACTGGAGCCATGATTTGCGTCTTACATATCCAGTGGGTTAGAAAAACAGGTTTGCTCAGAAAGTAGTAAGGAGGAGCAAGCTCTGAGTGCCGGTCAGCCAGGGCTCCTTATCAAGGATGCTCACCTGCACCCCTCCCTCCAGGGAGGCCTCCCTGCGGTGGAGCTCTGGGTCTGTGCACCCTCATCTTTAAGACCTAGAGGATGACATCACCTGACCTAGAGAGTGTGTGCAGATGCTGGTTCCTGGGAGCACAGTGGCTTCTCGAATGAGGAAACCAACATTGGGTGTTATTTTTTCTTAAAGTGGAGCATGTATATAGCTGTCTCTAGCCAGCCCCAACATGTGTGTGAAATGATTAGAGGCTCCCAGTAAAATATAACTACTGGTGTGGAGCATTCCCAGGGAGAGGAACTCTGGATATTGAAACACAGTCATTCAAAGTAGAAGCAGCAGGTTGGTCACGCTCACTAGCGGGGCACTGACGGTCTGGGGTGGGGATACTGTTTCTTAAAAGGAGAGGATTAAAAAGATTAGAATGAGGAAAGGGTGCCATCCAACTCCTTCTTGAAGTCCAAGAAGAAAAGGAAGCAGGATCACAGTGTGTCCTAACTTTTCTCAGTCACTCAAGAATTTTCCAGAAGGATGACTTTCCCAAAGAGGCCGAGTGAGGTGTGTTGGGAGACTCACACCCCACATCAGCCACGTCACTGAGCCAGGACCACAGTTTGTGGGAAATTCTATTGGGAGCATGAGAAGCTGCTGTCTATCCAACCTGGCTGATTGGGGACTTTGTACATTCCCAGGGTCACTGGAAGCCTGGCCTAAGACACCACCTCCTGTGTCTGGGTAGCAGGACCCCTCCATGGCTACCGTTCTCAACCCCTCTCCTGCAGCAGCACAAGGTCAAGGCTGTGGGGAAGGGTGCACAGCTGTGGTGTCCTGGGAGTTCCCAGGCCAGAGGCCGGATACCGGAAGCCCTTTCCCTCTGAGGCGCCCCTCTTTTCTCTGGGGGAGGCTGCGCTGTGGGGTGGGCAGGTCATGCACTTCCGCCAGCTGAAGAGCAGCGCTCAAAAGAACCCTTCCCCCACAGCTCTGGCTCCAGTGAGAAAAAAAGAAGTGAGAGCTTTGCTGTCACACTGGCCTGGAGCAGGCACAGTGAGGGGGCTGCCCCTCCCAGCTGGGGACACAGTCCACTTTCCCATACCTCCTAGGGCTCCCCAACCCTGGTCCCACTTGCTTTTCTTCTTTCTTTCTTTCTTTTTTTCTTTCTTCCTTTCTTCCTTTCTTTTTCTTTCCTTCTCTCTTTCTTCCTCTTTTCTTTTCTTTCTATTTTTGGTATTGGGGATGAACCCAGAGGTGTACTACCTCTGAGTTACACCCCAAGCCCTATTTTATTTTTTATTTTGAAAGAGGTTCTCCCTAAGTTATTGAGGGTCTTGCTAAGTTGCTGAGGCTGGCCTCAAACCCACAATCCTCCTGTCTTAGCCTCCCAAGTACTGGTGTGGCCCAGGACATTTGCTTTTCTGCCACCAAGCCTTTGCTCAGTCAGGCCTTTCTCCTCATTTTCTCTGCTCCCATTATTTCAGAGGCCCAGCCTTAGCCTCCTCCAGGCCTTCCTTCATGTTTTCTGGACTTTGCACTCATTTATTCTGCCTTGGTTTTTAGCATCTGTGAATGAAGATAGCAACACATCCTAGTGGGCTCTGGAGGTCAACAGAGAGGTCAAAGGCTCAGATGCAAACCCCAGCTGTGACACTTAGAGCCACAGGACCTGAGGCAAGTTGCTGGACCCTTACTGAGCTACTGGTTCTTTGCCTATAAAAAGAGCATAATAATATTACGTTCCTCCTGGGGATTTGTGAGATGGAATGATGCTTATAAAGAGCTTGGCACAGTTCCTGCTATGTGGTTGGCACCCAACAAATGTTGCCCATTATGCTTTATCCGTGCTTTTACTCTTTCCCTAACACGCCCCTTCTGACTGGCTGATGGGAAGAAGGGGAGAGAATGGCATGGAGACTCAGGTGGGAAAGGATAATACCACATCCTACCCAGTGTTACCTAAACTTCAGGTTAATCAAGATGGCACCATGCAAATAGGAGGGAGAACCTGTCCAAAGACCAGGTAAACATCCTCTGCAGTATATCCCATGATTACAGATGCTTAGATCAGAGAACAAAATGCAACCATGCCAGACTGTGGGAGGTGTCACCTGACAGAGGAGCTGGGCCTCTTATCTTGAGGGAATAAAATCTCTTCACTGTCACTGCCACTTGTAATTACTCAGGTGACAAAGATGTGGAGTAAGCACAGTGAATAGGTCACACGAGTTGTCTCTGATTTCCTGCCAGTGAGCACCTGAGATAACCAGGTAACCAGGAACACTAGCGGTGCTCAGGAAGTACTGTTCTGCATCTAGAAGACAATGGACAAGTTGGCCAACTGCCGGGGTTCTCCTGGGAGCGAGCACCATAAAATACAGCACATCACTGATGAGATAACTTGCTGGCACCTGTAGCATCAGGAACCATTCACCCTAAAGCCTAAGAAACAAAAGAAATGTCTAATGGAAACTATGAGCATCTATTTTTGTGTGACAACTTTAAAATATGGACTTCTTTTACATAATACACTTAAAATGATGTAGTGATGATATAAATGGCTTTGACTTACTTTATGAAATGAATAGGAGGGTTTTCTAATAATTTTCACAATGGAAACAAGGAAGAGGAGTGAGATAAAGGGAAGCCATGCTCTTCTTGCCCTTGAGTATGTACTTTAGGAGCGGCAACAAGTAGATATTTTGGGGTTCAAAAATCCTATTTTAGTCTCTACCAGGGCTCAAATATTAAACCCCAAACCTTCCCACAGATCTTGTGGATGGCTGGCACAGAGGTTTTTTAAATCTAAGTTGGAATGTCTTTATTGGGGCCTGAATGCTCCTGTTCAACACAGCCCCTACCACTCCCTAACACCTTTACACATTGGCACTGGCTTCTGGACTCCAAAAGCTTTTGAGTCGGCAAGCAGGATCTGTGCCTTTCTTTCTAAGTATACTTATGCCTCTGGCCAAAAGCAATGCAATTTGGGCCCAATAAACTTCAATCAAGACAGACTCTGAGGCACAGGAAATGCTATAAACTATCTGGGCAGCTCTTGAGAACCAGGCATTGTGATATGTTCCAGGGATAAAAGATGCATAAGGATCCCGGTTCTATAAGGACTTAAGATACTATGTGAATCTGGCTCATGTTACTATAACAAAATATCTGAGGCTGGGTACTTCGTAAAGAAGAGTTCTATTTGGCTCATGGCTGCAGTCATATGACTGCATCAGAACATGGTGGAGAAATAGAAAGGTAACCAGCCACTGTGGAAGTGGCCAAAAGCGTGGGATGGCCTCTCTTTACAACAATCCTTTCTTGTGAGAACTAATCCAGTCACATGAGACCTAATCCACTCTGGTGAGATTCTATTAATGGATTCATGAGGGTGGAACCCCATGACTGCCTTGCTTCCCACCAGGCTGTGCCCCTTAAAGGTTCCACCACCTCAGCAGCACCGTACTGGGGGCCAAGTTTCCAGCACATGAACCAACAAGGGAAAAGTCGCATTCAAACCCTAGCAGACACTGTAATGACAAAGGCAACAAATGAAAGAGAGGAATATTGAGAAGATGCTACATAATCAGAAAATGCCTAGAGAACTAAGGCTTGCTGACTCTAGACAAAAATTAAACTCTTTAGAAAGGAAAATCCCTAGAATAGAGAAGAATCACTAATGTTGATTGAGTTCTCTCCATGGGCCAGAGTCTGCTCTAAGCATTTTCTATGAATTACGCTAAGAGTGGGTAGGAGCTATGATATCCCCATTGTACAGTTGAGGGAATAGAGGCACAAGGAGGCTAATTACCTGGCTCCAAGTCACATTTTAGCTGGTGGACAGCAGAGCCACAGCTGGAACCCAATAAGCCTGACACCAAGGCTCACACTCTTAGCCACTACTCTATGTGGCATTCCATAAATAACCCATTATTAGGCTGTATGGACTTCTTGCAGATATCCTTCAGGGATCCAAAATTTTCTTTTTCTTGTTCAAGGTTCAGCAAGCTAATTCTTGTGTAATATGTTGTATCTTAAGGGAAATTATTTTCATCCAAGAATAAACAAGAATAACATTTTTGAATGACAAGGTCTGATTTTCAAGCTAATTCAATGTACTAAGTTTGTCACTTGTGTTTATTAATCAGTCTCCTGTGAGCTTACATAGTGTGAGTAAATTCACCAAATTAAACTAAGAAAAATAAAGGTACCCTTAGCAATGTGTATGCACATTAACGTTTGAAAAGCATTAGCTGAAGGGTTAAATGAGAGATGTGTGCATATATGCCTTTACCAGCTTATACCTAACAAAGATGTATGATTACAATGCACCAATAAAAAAAAGAAAAGAAAAGCATTAGCTACAAGATATAAATATGACACTATATGACAGTTCATATATACAGAGTACTATATCATTATATTTAATATTCAATAAGATGCATACAAAATATACACATTAAAATATGTTTAAGAGATTGAAATAGACATTCTATTACCCCAGTGGATCATCTTACACACTTCCTAGGATGCCTGCACTCCCCTTTTTGGAATGTATAGCTTAGATCAAGGATCTTATCTTAGGGTTGGACCATCTAACTCAGACCAGTGTCTTCCACTCATCAAAGACTACCCAAAAGCCACAACAAGAGTAGTTCCTGCACTTCAAGGAAACACTGCACATTATTACTTCATGGATAAAGCCCACCAGGTTGCATTTGAGAGCGAGCGGGGGTCTTGGGAAATCTATGTCCAGGCAATGCAGTCAAATAATTCAAGCCTGATGTTGTGTGTCCTAGTTTACAAACATCCTATAATTATCTGATAAGCATGAACTTTGGTTGCTTCACTTCTCAGGGCTGGGCAAGTGGAGGAGTTTGGAAAAACACTGGCTAACCGCGTGACTGGCTCACAGCCAACATGAGAAGACAGGCTTTATCGTCTGGCTTAGCACAAAATATCCAGCTCTTCCTCTGTACCAAGGTCTTCTTCCCTAAGAGTTGGATCATTCCAGAGGCTGCATGTGAGCTCAGTAATTTCATTTCATCCAGCACTCTATGAAGCTGAGAATGAATTTGGCCACTTGTCCTACATAATTCAGATTCAAAATCTTTGCAAAGATGACTCATCTTTGGAGGCTGCCATGTCACAAGTTCAATTACCCTGTAGCTTCCCGGTGGAGAGGAAGCCCAGGTCACATGAAAAGGCCATGTGTAGGTGCTGAGGGTGACAGATATTCGAGTGGAGACACCTCCAGATAATTCCAGCCCCCATCGGTGGAGTCACCAGTTGAAAAGTGTGTCCAGCAGAGCCCAGGCATCCTGAAACAGTAAAAAGCTATCCCACTAAGCCGTCTTAATGCCTAACCCATGCAGTACATGAGCATAACGGAGGAGCTGTTTCATGCCACTAAATTTTGAGGAGGTTCATTACACAGTAACAGTCTCTGAGATTCTGAAGTGCTCCCTGATTTACTACAGAAAGGCAACTTTATGTTTAGTGTTCAATAGCCTTATTTATTTTCTAACTCAAGGTAACCAGGCAGTCACTGCTACACGATATATAGGGAACTCTCTAACAACGAGAATATTTATTAAACCCCATCACTTTGTGTATGAGCAAACCACCAGTTACTAGATATTTGCAGAATAATGGTGGCAGTGGTCACTTGGCTGCTCCCTGAAAAGCAGCTCTTTAGTTCTGCCTCCTCACTTATGAACCAGCTCATGATGTTATTGTATTATTCCCTTTCTTCACCTCTTCCCCTTCTTCCCTCTATGGCTCTGGCCAGGAACCCAGAAGCCAACCGTAGCATGCACATTAAATTTAATCCATCATCAAATCCTGCGTGATCTACCTCCATGATATTTCCCGAGGCAATCTATGTCCCCCCAACTCTAATAGATAAAAGAAATCCTTGTGGGCGGGCTCATGAGCATATGGGGCTTAACCCTGCTGCCCCTCCACCCCAGGCACATCCTTTCCGTCCCACTCTTGTTTCCCTGCTGGTCTCACAGCTCCTACTCTTCCCCTCACCATATTTCCTTCACACAACACTCAGAGTGACTTTCTAAATATTCACCAGAACCTTTTGTACTTAGATGAAACCCAGCTCCTCACTCAGCTCTGATGGCCTGTCCCTTATCTCCGTTCTAACCTCCTTCTCTCCCACTTTCCCTCTGACTCACTCTTCTCCAGCCACACTGGCCTTCCTTCATCCTGGGAATGTGCGACTCTCTCCCTCAACCCCTTGGGGCCTTTGCTCATGTCTTTGTCCAGCCTGAAACATTCCCCTGCAATCTTCTCATGGGGCCCTGTTTCTCATGGCCAGTCAGCTCAAATGCCATTGCTACCTCAGAGACGTCTTTCCTGGCCACCTTTAGTTCAGTATCATAGTAAGCTGTTGGCTTCCTTGTCTTCTTAATTCATACGTGCCTATTAACTCATTGCCTTTACCTGTGTCCTGCCTGTCTTTTGACTACACAGTAAGCTTCTGAATGCACAGGCCAGGCTTGTGTTCACACTAATACACACCAAGCACCTCTGATGTGACTATGGGCTAGTGATTCTCAAAGTGTGGTCCCCATCCAGCAGCAGCATCTCTAGGAAAGCCCTGAAGCTCTCAAATCAGAAACCCCGGGGGTAAGGGCCGCCAGTCTGTATTCTGATAAGCCCTCCAGGATTCTGAGGTACACCTTAAGTTCAAAAACCATGGTCAGAGACTATTCCAGAAACTCATTTTATAGCAGTATGTCCCAAAGTGTAGTCCCTTGGTTTTAAAAGATGGTCCTAAGTGCTGGGTTAAAAAGGAGACAGAGAATGAGAAGCAGGAGAAAGAGGAGGAATTGGAAGCCAAATGCCTATGAGAAACACTGTTCAAGAAAGCTAAATTGAGTTCCTTATGTACAGGAATTCTCAGAGTCTTTCACATGGCAATGTGCATTGTAAATTACTAAAACACAAGGAAATTTGCAATAGAAACATTTCTCAATTTTAAAGCACTTCTCAATTTTATTTGGCCACAGAACCTCTCCCCCACCCCCTTCTAAACACTTGTCAGACTCACTCTGGATTCTGAGAAACACACTTTGGAAAATGCTGTCATAATGTATTCTTCCATAGAGAAAATCTTCCTAACACCACCCATTTCATTGTGCCTACAGCCATATCATCTTAGTCACTGGCTTTAAGGTTTGTGTACCTTTATCTCTTTTGCTCTTTGCTAGACTTGAAAATAAATGTTTAAATAGTAAGCACATCTGCATATATATAGGTTTCTGTATATATAGAGGTTTTATTTTTAAATGTTACATGATTTAAAATATATTTACAGTTCATCAAAAATTAATAATCAGCAAACTTATTGTAAATATATATTAAATCAGCCGGGTGTGGTGGCGCACGCTTGTAATCCCAGCATTCAGGAGGCTGAGACCGGAGGATCCGGGTTCGCGGCCAGCCTCAGCTACCTAGGGAGGCACTCCGCAACCTAGTGAGACTCGGTTTCAAAATAAAGAATAAAAAATAGGGCTGGGGGTATAGCTCGGAGGTAGAATGCCCCTGAGTTCAATCCCCAGTACCGAAAAAAAAAAAAAAAAATATATATATATATATATAAAATCAATAATAATAAATCATATCTTTGTGAAAGCTGGAGTGTTTATGAAGGCAAATACGAAAGGGTAGAGACGTGTCAATTGCAAGTTGAACTGAAGCAGAGTTTAGAGTCTGTCCTGTAGGAGTAAGTACAATGAGACTCACTACTCAAATTGTGAAAGTTCCTCTAATGAGCATCAAAGAACCAGTTTCATGTCCAGAGCTCTGGGAAGGTCCTGGTTTTCTTCCCCAGTTTATTGGAGTAAGTGGAGATTCCCTAAAGATGAAGTGGCAAACTGTGCTGGTGACTTAAAATTATTGGTCCCAGCTGACAATCAGTAACCTTGAGAAGGCTGAGCTGGCTTGGAAATAGCGAGTTAAAATATTCATGCCAAACATCCAGTGTTTACTTAATCAGGGCTAATGATTAGCTTCTTAATGAAATTTTACAAGCTCGGCTGAACACAGAAAACATTTGCTTCCCTAAAAGCAAATAGGTCTGTTTGTATTGTATCAGACATCTGGAGTGCAGGAGATCCCCAGCCTTCAGGAGTACAGAGGTGGGCCTGTGCAAGGACCTCTGACCTTCCCATGAAGATGCGGGTGGTCAAGGCGCAGTGGGAGAGGGAGGGTAGTAACCAAGTTTGGAAACTGCAGGATTTAATGCCACAGATTCTGACATAAATTTCAGGCAGTTGGGAAACATAGCAGTTTGCAGATGCATGGATGGCCAAAGGAGCTGGGATATCCATGGTGATTCCACAAATTGTATTTGCGCGGCTTTGGGGTGGTAGCTAACTGGAGCTATTTTGCATTTCAGGCAGGCTGCTCTTACTTAGGCTATATGTTACAACTCAATAAAATAAAACAAAATATCAATAAGACAGAGGAAGGTGGAATGCAGGATTTTTAGGGCAGTGAGACTATCCTATATAGGTATATGTCATTATAAGTTTGTGAAAATCCATAGCTTGTATAACATCAAGAGAGAATGCTAAGGTCAACTGGACTTTGGATGATAATGATGTGTTGGTAGGAATTCTGTGGTTATAACCAATGTACACTGTTGGGTGGGGAGGAAGGGGGTTTTGTGATGGAGGGAAATGCTGACAGTGGGGAAGGCTGTGTTTATATGGGGCAAGCAGCATATGGGAACTCTTTACTTTCTGCTGAATTTTGTTATAAACCTAAAACTGCTCTAGAACATCAAGTCTGTGTTTTAAAGATTCAGTAGAATAAAATTTCTAAAGATGTTTTTAGAGCCAGATGTGGTGGCACATACCTGTAACCCCAGTACTTGGAAGACTGAGTCAGGAGGATTGCAAGTTTAAGGACAGCCTCAAAATAAAAATAAAAAATAAAAAAAGATTGGGAGTATAGCTCAGAAGTATAATGTCCCTGGGTTCGATCCCTAGTAACACACACACACACACAATGTTTTTAGTGATATTTAATATCAGATTGACAAAACATCAAATGCCCAGATCAGAAATTATTATCATTACTATTACTATTATTGTTATTATTATTATTATTACTATTATTCTTTTAGCAACTTGAAGAAGTGGTTGATAAAGGCAGTAGGTGGGCTTCCAAACTCTAGCCACCTCCAGCCCCTCACCTACCCACGCACTTCCTGACACTGTCTCCAAGGGCAGCGATCAATCGCTCTTTCTCCTGGCCACACAGGGAATGTGTGGTGACAGACAGCTCTACTTCTAGTGCAGCACTGTGTTGCTTTTGTTATCTCAGTTAACCTATCTCCTACCCACTGACTATGAGATCAGGAGGGTGGGCACTCTGTCCTGTTCATCTTTCAGTGGCCCCCGACATGTGCCAGGAACATCATAGATGCTTGATTAATGGCTACTGATAGAACAGACATGAAATAGCCACAGTTAAGAAATTTAACTGTCATGTGTGTTCTAAATACTGTTCTTAAATGCTTTGATAAGGTTCAGGGAAATGTGTTTTTCAAAATTGTATGAAAGGTTTTAAATTGATATATGGCTAACTAAAGTCTGACTTTAGAAACCAGATAGTCATAGTTCAGCCCCAAGATGGATTTCTATAGGCAAAATGTAAAACCAGGTCAATCATGTGATCTTTCTAGAAAAGTTTCACATGTTGACATGATCAAGTCATTCTTCTACTAAGTCATTATTCTACGGTCATTCAAAATTGTGGGTAGCAAATTCTTCCTTAACATTTTCAATTATATCTACAAAATGCACAAAAGCCTTTTTTTTTTTCCCGGTACTGGGGATTTAACTCAAGGCCATTCTACCTCTGAGCTACACCCCCAGCCCTATTTTTTTATTCTTTATTTTGAAACCGGGTCTCACTAAGTTGCGGAGTGCCTCACTGAGTAGCTGAGGCTGAACCCGGATCCTCCGGTCTCAGCCTCCCGAATGCTGGGATTACAAGCGTGTGCCACCACGCCCGGCTGCACAAAAGCCTTTCTAAATGAAACTTTGTCCTCTAACAAGTATTCTTGGGCCTCCTGAGAAACAACCAGTAATGGACAAGACTACCCAATCGTTAGATTGATGCAAACGTGCTGTGTGTCTATCTGTTTGCCTGCTGCCTGTCTGCCTGCCTGCCTATCTATTTGTCTGTAGGTCTGTCTGCCTATCTGTCTTGCTTCCCAAATAAAATGCACGCCTGTTCAAACACTGAGTGTCCCCTAGTTGAAAGGGACAAGGTCAGAAGATGAAGCATCAACCAGCATGTGCATTTTAAGTCAAAGAAAAGGCATGTACAGAAAGCAATGAGGACACAAAATGTAAACCAACATGCAAAAAAAGACAAGACCTCCGTGAGCTGCAGGGGAAAACACATAGTATGTGTTCCACTGTGCTTGTGAGCTGCCATTTATTACACACTACTATATCCCCTTCTCTGAAAAAGAGATATGGTCTTAATAATGTTCCAGCCCCACGTGCTTGGCAAAGCAGAACAAAGGTCACAATTATATGATTCCTGCAAATCCTTTTCTGAGAAAACATAAATTGACTAAGAAAGTGTACAGGAAAGTATATGGTATGTTAGTTACCTTTAGTGCTATATGTATAATAGGTATTTAATGAATGTTTCATGAATGAGTGAATGTATATGAGGTTACTTGATGAGAATACTATGTGAATTTTTATATTATTATTATTATTACTCTTATTATTATTATTTTCTACTCAGAGCAATCCCTAGGTCACAGAAGGCTTTCACAAACCATGGCAGAGATTATAAGTTTGTCCTAACATTTCTCTTTCTTTCATGATAGAAAACCTGATTTTTAGCTGAGTATATGACCACCTGATATTGTTCTGAGCAATATATAAACAATCATGTTCTTAGTGGAAGAGTCCTTAAAAAAAAGGGGCATATGCTTCTTCTGCCTTCCTCCTTCCTGCTAGTTGCAAGTGGGATGTGATGATTGGAGTCTAAATGGCCATTTAGGGCAGTGAGATGGAAGCTGTGTATCAAGGATGACAGCACAAAAGACAACAGACTGGGTCATGACACCAGGGAGTTGTGCTAGTCCTGCCTCTGGACTTGTACATGGGAAATAAACTTGTATTTTACCCTAAATACTAAATTATAATAAAATAAATTTCCATTTTGTTAAATATGACTATTTTAACAGCAAGGTATTGGCACAAAAACAGATACATAGACCAATGGAGCAGAATAGAAGATTCAGAAACAGACCCACGTGCTTACAGTCAACTGATCTTTGATAAAGGAGCCAAAAACATACACTGGAAAAAAGATAGCCTCTTTAACAAATGGTGTTGGCAAAACTAGTTAACCATATGCAGGAAAATGGAAATAAATCCCACTTTCTCACCCTGCACAAGAGTCAACTCAAGGTGGATCAAAGACCTGGAAGTCAGGCCAGAGACCTTGCAGCTACTTGAAGAGGGCATAGGGCCAACACTACAACACATAGGCATAGGTAAAAACTTTCTCAACAAGACCCCAAAAGCACAAGCAACTCAAAGGAACATCAATACATGGGATTGCATTAAACTGAAGAGCTTCTGTACAGCAAAGGAAACTATCAAGAACCTCAACAGAGAGCCCACAGAGTGGGAGAAAATTTTTGCCAGCAACTTTTCTGATAGAGGACTAATATCTAGGATATACAGAGAACTCAAGAAAATCACAGCTAAGAAAACAAATAACCCAATCAAAAAATGGGCAAAGGATCTAAATAGACACCTCACAAAAGAAGAAATACAAATGGCCAATAAATGTATGAAGAAATGTTCTACATCATTAGCAATCAGAGAGGTGCAAATCAAAACTACCTTGAGATTTCACCTAACTCCAATCAGAATGGCAATCATAAAAAACACAAACAACAATAAATGCTGGCAAGGGTGTGGAGAAGTGGGAACCCTAATACATTGTTGGTGGGATTGCAAA
>PVLC010002004.1:0-27500 GCA_004027655.1 Graphiurus murinus
CGGTACTGGGGATTGAACTCATGGGCATTCTACCTCCAAGCTATACCCCCAGCCCTATTTTTTATTCTTTATTTTGAAACCGGGTCTCACTAAGTTGCAGAGTGCCTCACTAGGTAGCTGAGGCTGGTCTTGAACCCGGATCCTCCGGTCTCAGCCTCCCAAATGCTGGGATTACAAGCGTGCGCCACCACGCCCGGCTCCAAAGTCTTTTCTTTTCCCATTTGTCACATTTCTATTTTTAAAATAGTATTAGAAGGATGACTTTTTACAAATTGTTAAAACCTTAAGAACATGTTCACTTTGGTAGAACAAAGTTGAGACCAGTGATTTCATCTCAAGCTATTATTTCATTTTATAAAAGTATTAATTTTGTAATACATAAGGAAATATAAAAATATTCATTTTATAAAGTAGTTGAATTGAGTTATAATTTAGAATCAATGTGGTTTCTCAAGTATGCTTGGAAATTCTTTGCAAAAACAGGGAAGTCTGAATTGTTAAGATGTTGAAATAAAGTTTCTATTTCTCACTATCCCTGTCCTAAAATATCAGGAACCAAAGAATATCTTTTAAATTGTGCAAGCACATCATTTCCAATGGAGAAGATAATTGTCAAAATATCATCTTGTCTTTCTTATTTCCTAAGAAAATTAGACTTATCATAAGACTACTTCATTCTTTAAATTTTCATTTCTCAGCTTTACATGTGATTTTCAAGAATTAGTTGTACCTAAATCATGTGATTAAAACCAAATTGATCACCTCACACCCATAGTTTCAGTAAATCTGAGATGAGAGATGATACTTAGCAATGCTAACAAATTCCTTGGTCTGATGAACATTCTTGGGTATTTAGTGTGATAGGAGCAAGAAATTCTGTTGTGCTGTACTGTATATTTCCACAAGCAAGAAGAAAGGATTTTTTAATGTTTTCACAATAAAGAAATGATAAACACTTGAGTATATACATATGTATACATGTCCTGGAACAGCATATTGCACCACATAAATAGGTACAATTTCTGTTATTACATATAAAATAAATTTTAAAAATTATAAAGTACCATTACTCCACTGCCAAGTTCATTTATATTTTACTTACATCATTATATTAATCATTAATGTAATTTTCAATATATATTTCCCTATGGACCTATTGTATTTTAGTTTTATTAACAGGGTAGAGAAACTTTACATTAATTTTTCATCTACTCTTCCTCCTATTAAGAATACAGCGTGTTTCAAACTATTCAAATACAAGTATTATATTCCAATGACATGATTTTAATCTATTTTCTTATTTTAGTATAAAGCAATTTCTTTCTTTAAAAAATCTCTAGGTAGTGCAATACACATTTTTGAGTTCCCGGGTCTTTGAAAAACAAAGAAAAACTTATATTCATTGGTGAGTTGTAAAACTGACTACAAAATTCTTAGTGATTATATATACATATACACATACATACATACATATGCAGACGTATTTTGATTTTACCAGAACCACATCATTCTAAGTGAACTGCTTTTAGAACTGAAAATAGCCTTGTGTTCTATAAAACACTAAAATACAGACTTTTATCTTAAAGCACAAAAGATCACAAATGAAATTGGAATATTTTCAAGAGTTGACCACAAGGATGTTTGCATGAAGGCTATCATTTTTTAGTTAAAAAAGAAGAAAATATAAATAAAATATGTTTTTCTGCTAAGTTTCTAAGAGTATTGAGTTCAAATACTGCTTGAAATAGTATTAAGATTTACTCTCCAGTGCCCCCAAAATTCCTCTAGAACATGATAGTCTCAGGAAACTTCAGTGTGTACTCACATGCAGAATTGCTTTGCTACTGGAATTCTTAGAACTTTGTTACTGGAATTTCAAAAAAAAATTTTTTTTGAGGTTTACCTTCTAATTCCTAAATAATTGGGTAAATTTTCCAATCTCTCCATTTGTGAGAAAAAGGTGATAAATATAATCAGTAGAAGAAAACATAATCAATACTTTTTTATAAATTGATTTAATGATTTATCAATTGAAAATTGTATTAACATTTGATGAATGATTTTACTTCACCTGAAGTATATTACTTTTCAAAAATAACTCATTTAGGCCTGGGGATTTAGTTCAGTAGAAGGGAACTTGACTAGCATGCAACCCTGGGTTCAATCCTTTGTGACATACACACACACACACACACACACAGGAAAACTCACTGAGACAATGATCATAACTTTATTTATGGAATAGTTACTTTGAGTCAAAATTCCTAGCAGAGTGCGTGTTTCTGAAGAGGAAGGCTAGAATACTACCATCTGCGTAGCAAATATTTCATGCAAAACCTCAGGCCTAAAACAAATGTTGTGAATAGGAGCTAATTTTTAAAAAATAGATTTTGTATTATGCTTTTAAGGAGCTAACATTTATTAAGTGATTACTGTGAGTTAAATATTGTGATGACTATTGTATTGGTTATCCTTTGCTGCAAAACAGCTATCACAAAACTTAGTGCCTTAAAAATGACAAAAGTTTAAGGTGATGGATAAGCTAATTTCCATAAGTTGATCACTATGTAATGTATATATGAATGAAAACATCACAGTATACCTCATAAATAAGTAAAAATATTATGTTTTGATCAAAAAAAGTAAAACACCAATAACTTATTATTTCCCTACAATTCTTTGGATTGGGTGAATGGGTTTTCTGGGCTGGACTGACCTCCTGGGGGCAGTATGGAGGTGTGGGTTCACTCACAGATGTGATACACAAGTGAGATGACTAAAATGCTGGGACATCTAGGACCTCTCTCCAATGAGCTTCTTTTTCATGTGTACTCTCTTCATCTAGGGGATTAGCTCAGCCTTCTTCAGAGTGACCCCTGTGTTTACATTGCATTTGCTAATCACCTTTGCCAAACCAAGACACAGTTGTTACCTGTTGAGTCCTTTCAAGAAGATATGCTGAACCCTTGCTTAGCTCAGCCTAATAATCTTGAGCAGGAGACAAATCTCTGGAACATTCTAATCACCTTCCTCTTTGGGTGTATGTATGTGTGTGTTATCCTATTTAATTCTTCTTTTCTTCTCTCTCTCTTTTTTTTTTTTTTTTTTTTTTTTTTGTGGTACTGGGGATTAAACCTAGGGGTATTCTACCTCTGGGCTACACCCCCAGCCCTATTTTTTATTCTTTATTTTGAAACAACCTCTCACTAAATTGCAGAGTGCCTCACTAAGTAGCTGAGGCTGGCTGAGAACCTGCTATCCTCCTGTCTCAGATTCCAAGTACTGAAATTACAAGCCTGCACCACCACACCTGACTTTAAAAAATTTGAGGAAGCACATATGAAACCAAAAAAACCAAAAATACACCTCTCTCATGCTCTTGTTACACTAAAGGAATTACCAAACACAATGTCTTACATTTTCATAAGCCTCACAAATCTGATTTCGCCCCTCTGCCTTTGCAGTTAGCTTTTCCATTTTGCCAAAATTCATAGTGTGCAGTTAAGATCAGATTCAGTGGCACATACTGTATTTATTTATGACTACAGTGCTACTTTTATATGCTAAAAATTAAGTATTGTTTTTACAATAAAACTTTATGATATTATAAAAGAAGTACTTTCAACAGGACTGATATTTGTTGCTTGACTGTTTCAGGGATTTAAACACAGTGATTTAAAATACACATTTTTAAAAGTAGATATTCTTCATACTAATAAATGATATTATATGTTTATAAAATAATTGCTTTTTCTCCATATTGTGGAATTTTGCTTTGTTTTACATTTTTATCTAATTATATTGTCTATTTTTTCACTATATAGTGGACATAATTAATATTTTACATAATATAAAAGTGGTGCAAGTTTGCATTACTTTTCAGTCCCAGCCTCCCAGATTTGTAATAACTACTATTTCCAATTTTCTTGTGCACCCATTGAGAGATATTTTATGCAAATATAAGAAGCATTAAAATGATTTAAAGTGGATATTCTGTCATGCCAAGGAAAGAAAATATATTTAACAGCATATAGATTTCCATAATTATATTTTATCTTCAAAACATTCATTTTAAATGTTCACTATATTAGAAATGCTTTGCATGATATATTTCTTAATCTTAGTTTTTGTGGAAATTATTGAAATTTTAAAGATAATTACTATAAAATTAAATATATTATAACATACTTCAGTATGTTTTATATTTTTAATTCATTCTAAATTTCTTCTATTATTTTATGAGGTAGTTCTAGCTCAGGATTTATTTATTTATTTGTTATTTATTTATTTTTATTTACCTTAAGAGTAAAGATACAATGATAATTTTAACTGTCCTATTGATTTCATATGCGTTATAACTTTCACTCATCTGTTAACTGATTCTCAGAAACATCATTAATTATTATATGCCCTATTTTTAGAAAATAATTAATTTGTTACATATTAAACCTATATAATAATTTCTGTCCTATTTTTAAACATTAGGAAATTTGGGATTTTGAAGAGGCATCATCATAAAAGTATCAATTGTCATTTGTTTCAAAATCTTCAAAAATCAGATGTCATTTGGATTCTAGTCAATAAAATTGCACATAATTCTGTCATTTCAAATCCATGACTTAAATTCACCATCTAAAGAATTTTCAAAGTTGGTATATATTTTCTCTTGTCCAAGGTCTTTTCCCACAGAGTAAAAATTGAATGAACTGTAATCTTTAAACAAACACCAGTCTGTCTTAGTACTGAAACAATATTGCATATTTTTGTTAGTACAGAAGTTATTTCATGAATATTAAAAATTTAAGGGCTCTTGCACAAATATTCTAAAAACAAAAATTGCTTTAAAATATGAGTTTTTAGGCCAGATGAAAAATTTATGGAATATAAACAAAATGAGGTGAAAAGGAAAATTATTAGGTATTAAATTAATCTGTATCTATTAGTTTTTTAATACTTTTACTGATTTATTGTAGTCTCACATCATAATGTAGTTCCTAGTGATAGTGACATACATGCACACAGCGCTTGGTGAGTTTCCCCCCAGCTCTATCCCCACTCTCCTCCCCCTGCCTCATACATGATATTGAGATTGCCATTGGTATTCTCACATAGGGACATAATGTCAATGGAAGTGTTTCCTTCATTAATTCTTCCTCACTACTCACCGTACCCTAAACCACCTCCCTCATTCCACTGCAGTTTCTCCTCCATTACCTGAAGTCCTTTCTGTATCTTGATTACTCCCTAGCTTCCACATATGAGAGAATACCTATGACCTTTCACTTTCTGTGACTGTCTAATCTCACTTAACATAATATTCTCCAGGTCCATCCATTTTCCTGCAAATGACATGATAAGTAAAATTCCATTGTTTTTATAACCCATAATTTTATTATTTTCCTCCTCCTCCTCCTCCTCCTCCTCCTCCTCCTCCTCCTCCTCCTCCTCTTCTTCTTCTTCTTCTTCTTCTTTTTCTTCTTTTAATTTATTTTATTTTTTTCTGTACTGGGGAATTGAACCCAGGGACATTCTACCTCCGAGCTATTTTCCAGCCTATTTTTTTTTATTATTAATTGGTGCGCTTTCACAAAAATATCGAAGTCAATCTCTACATTTTATTCTTTATTTTGAAACAAGGTTTCACTAAGTTGTGGAGAGCCTCACTAAGTAGCTGAGACAGGCCACGAACCTGCAATCCTCCAGTCTCAGCCTCTCAAGTACTGGAATTACAAGCATGCGCCACCACGCCCAGCTTTATATCCCATAATTTTATAATGGGTTCATTTGTAGATGAAAACCTTGGTTGCTTCCATAATTTGGCTATTACAAATTGTGTTGCTATACACATATATATGCATGTATTATAACCAGTAGTAGTATAGCTGGACTATGTGGTGGATTCATTTCTAGTTTTCTGAGGAATTTCCACTCTGATCTACAAACCTGCTGCAGTAATTTACAGTCTCACCAACAGTGTAGAAGAGTTCCCATATCCTCACCTCCTCATAAGCATTTGTTGTTAATTTCTTGATAATTGCCATTATAATCAGGGTTAGAAGGAATATCATAATAGTTTTGATTTGCATCTTCCTGATTGATAATGATGGCGAACATTTTTTATATATGTATTGACCATTTGTATTTCCTCTTTTCTGAAGTGTCTATTTAGGTCAATTGCCCATTTCTTGGTTGGGTTATTTTTAGTGTTAAGTCTTTTGAGTTCTTTGTATGTTCTAAATATTGTTCTGTATTACTGGTTTTGGGCCAAAACCATGATCTTTTTATTACCCTAGCTCTGTAGTATAATTTGAAGGCAGATGTTGCATTGCCTCCTGCAGGTTCATATTGCTGAGAACTACTTTGGCTATTCTGAGCGTTTTGTTTTTCATATGAAATTTTAAACTTATTTTTCTAGCCCCTTGAAGAATGACATTGTTATTTTGATAGGAATTACGTTGAATCTTCCAAAAGATCACTTTTGATTATTAGTGCTGATATCCACATGCTATATTTAGATATAAACTCTTTAGGAGAACATTTAAGATCTTCTCAGAAACCATTCCTCTATTCTTAAAATTGGGTAGAGACATAAATATTCTCTGAAATGGTTTTATGAGGTCATATTCTCTGAATATTTTAATATAGAAAGTTTAGAAACAGTGAAATTATCTAAATGGTAATTTTTTCCTTATTTTATGTTTAGTTTCAACTGACTCAATCAACATACTATTTTAGGAAAGATTAGCCTGTGATAGATATGATGCTGCTAAGAAAGAAGATAGTAATAGATGATTAGTAATAGATGATTTATAGACATAGATATAGAAGTAGAAACATAGGTAATTGACTATGCACTGATAGATATCTATCTCTATATAGATATACATCTTTGTTTCTATTTATGAATTCTTCTATCTAATCTATGTTTCAAGAAAATTTGAGTTCAAGAATCTCAGATACATATAACTGAATGCTCAGATCCTACCCATTGGATATTACCATAATCATCTTTTTACTGTGGGTATGTTTTCCCCTTAATCCCCTGTTCTAATTCCTCATCCTGATTTTGACAGTCACTTTCATTGATTCATAGAATTCATATGTAAGTGATATAAAGTATGCATAAATTGATATAGTTGTATTTGGAATTTAATTACATAAATCATTGGAAAATATTGACATTGCTTTTCATTATTTAAAATTGAATCCAAGACTCCTTCATGCATTATTTCTCTTTGAATTGCTGAAAATTGTATTGCATCTATATAACATGTTTTGCTTTTACATTCTATTATTTATTTAAAAATAAGACATATTCAGTACATTACTATCATAAGCAATGTATTGTCAAAGCTTTTTATTCTGTATGATGCATCAATAGGGCCACCCTCAACAACTGGGAACTGAATAAATTGCCAAGGAGTAACCTGCAGGGGGCATCTCTAAAGTAGGATTTCCATGTTTCCTAAGTTGGGCACCAAGACAATTTAACTCTGGTTATACTGAGAAGTAACCAGCTCCAAAATATGCTTAATTTCCTTTTCTCCTTCTCTGTCATATTCTTCCCACTCCTTTTCTCCAGATTCCTTTAATTACGTCCCAAGTAAGTCAGTTTCACTAACATCCTTGTCACAGGCTTTGAAAGGCCTCTAATGATGGCACAATGTTATGACAGACATTCCTACATATGTTTTCTTGTGGTTTTATGTTGGATATCAGATTATTGTAACTAATTCCGAACTCCTTCCTCTAATACAATTACAAACTCCTAAAAATGGCCATATGACCTTGCAGTGGTATCCACTATCATGTGTCCTAGTAGATGCACTGTTCCTGTGTCAACATTACATAGTTCAATTACTACTTTTGTGTAATGTTTCTTATGTATTTGATAGAAAATGCTTCCATCTCCCACCTGAATCCTATGAAATATCTTGTACAAAATAGTTTTATCAATTTGCAGACATTTATTATTACATAATAAGCTTATTCTAATTTTTTAACTTTTACTGGTGCATTATAATTATACATCATAGTGATATTCAAATTAATGCAACCATTCACACAGATCTTGCCGAATTTCCCTTCAGGTCACACCCTGCTATCCATCTCACCTCATACGTAATAGTGATGTTGTTACTGATACTTTCTATATAGGCAAAGCATATTTGAATTCTTTTTTCAGTTCTTTCTTTACCTCTCTGCATTTCCCTCCTCCATCCCCTTCCAGTATTCTACTGGTCACTCTCCTTAAATATGTAAAGTATTTTTTGTTTCCTATTTTTACTTTAGCTTCCACATGAGAGAAAAAATTCAACCCTCAATTTTGAGACTGGCTAATCTCTCTTAGCATAATATTCTCTAGTTTCATCCATTTTCATGCAAATATTATACTTTGATTTTCTATATGGCTGATATAAACTCCTTTGTGCATGTGTTTTACATATTTGTTATCCATTCATCTGTTGACAGATACTTAAATTAGTTCCAAAATTTGGCTATTATGAATTGTGCTGTTATAAATATGGGTATGCATATATCAATATGATATTCTTACTTTAATTATTTTGTAAAGATACTAAGGAGTAGTAAACCTGTATCACATGGTGGTTCCATTCCTATTCTTCTAAGGAACCTTCATTCTGATATCCATGTGGTTATGGTAACCTATGGTCCCATTAAGAGTACAAAATATTTCCTATTTCCCCACATCTTTACCAGCATTTATTATTGTTTGGATTCTTTATGTTGCCATTCTAAATAGATAGAATCAGAATAGTTTTGTTGTACACGTTCTTGATTTTAATTAAGTTAACTTCTTATATGTTTATTGGCCATTTGCATTTCTCCCTTTGAGAAGTGTCTATTTAAAGCCAATTTCCTATTTGTTGATTGGGTTATTTGTTTTTTAATGTTAATTTTTAAAAGTTCTTATATATTCTAGATATTTGTCTTCTATTAGAGGAGTAGCTTACACATAGTTTATCTCCTTCTGTATGCTTTATCTTCAGACTCTTGATGGTTTCCTTTGCTGCACAGAAGTTTCTTAACTTGGTATCATCCCATTTATTGATTCTCAGTTTCATTTCCTGAGCTTTGAGGTTCTCATTGAGGAAGTGTCTACCACTTCCTACATGTTAGAAATTTGATCTTTTCCCTTCTCTGGTAATTGCAAAGATTGGGGTCTAAATTCTAGATCTTTGATCCATCTTGAGCTGACTTTTGTGCAGAGTGGGCAATTGGCATCTAATTTTATTTTCTACATATAGATACCCAGTTTTACTAGCACCACTTGTTGAAAAGACTGTCTTTTCTTTCACATATGGTTTTGGCTACTTTATCGAAAATCAGCTGTCTATAAGTGTGAAGATTTGTTTTTTAGTGTTAAGTTCTTAAAGTTCTTTATATATTCTAGTCATGTGTCCTCTAACAGATGAGTAGCTTACAAATATATTATGTATTTCTGTATGCTTTATCTTCATACTCTTTTATTGCCTTGGTCTATGTATCTGTTTTTTTTTCTGCCAAAACCATGAGGTTTTGTTACTATAGTTCTATACCAGTTTGAAATTAGTTATTATGATGCTCCAGCATGTTTATTGCTCAGACCTGCTTTGCCTATCCTAGGTCTTTTGTTTTTCCATATGTTTTTTTCTTTTTTTAGTTATAATGTGTTAATTTTATTATTTTTTATTGTAGTAATTTGTGCATTGTAAGCATACATCTTTGTTAGGTAAAAAATGTTAACGACATATTTGCACACATTTCTCATTTGACCCCTTCCCCAATTCCCACCCCGCTCCCTCGCCCTCCCTCCCTCTCAGGTTCAGTTCAGTGAGTGACCTTGATAGAGTTGTGAAAATACATCATGTGCCTTAGGGTGTCCCCCCTTCCCGTACATCCCCTTTGGTTAAATCAACTTCTTTGCTTATCAAGGGTCTCTCCTTTTCAGCTGGGGACCCTCTTATGCCTCAACTTCTCCCTAGCATCCGCATATTAGGGAGAACATATGCTTTTTTGCTCTTTGTGACTGGCTAATCTCACTCAACATAATGTTTTCCAGTTGCATCCATTTCCCTGCAAAGAACATGATTTTGTTCTTCTTTATGGCTTAGTAAAATTCCATTGTGTACATATCCCATAGTTTTGTAATCCATTCATCTGTGGATGGACATCTTGGCTGCTTCCATAGTTTGGTTATTGTGAATTGAGCTGCTATAAACATAGATAAACATGCATTGGTCTGATAGTTTGGTTTCCATTCTTTTGGGTAGATACCCAGTAGTGGTATTGCTGGGTCATACGGTAGGTTCACTCCCATTCATCTGAGAGTCCTCCATACTGTTTTCCACAGTGGTTGCACAAGTTTGCAATCCCACCAACAATGTATTAGGGTTCCCACTTCTCCACACCCTCACCAGCAGTTGTTGTTGTTCGTGTTTTTATGATTGCCATTCTGATTGGAGTTAGGTGAAATCTCAAGGTAGTTTTGATTTGCATCTCCCTGATTGTCAATGATGTGGAACATTTCCTTCTACATTTATTGGCCATTTGTATTTCTTCTTTTGTGAAGTGTCTATTTAGGTCCTTTGCCCATTTTTTGATTGGTTTATTTGCTTTCTTAGCTGTGATTTTCTTGAGTTATTTGTATATCCTAGATATTAGACCTCTATCTGAAGAGTAACTGGCAAAAATATCAGGATATTCTTATGCAATTAGAAAATGCTCTGGATTAGTCAAGGTGAAGTCTCCCTTATATGAGCTAAAAATGGAAAAAAAAAGTGCACAATTTTTTGTTATGTTTTTGATACTGGGAATTGAACCCAGGGGTATTTTACCTCTCAGCTGCATCTACAGCCCTTTTTATTTTTTATTTATTAATTTTTTTTACTTGGTATACACTAGGTTGCTGAGAGTCTCACCAAACTGTTGAGGCTGGCCTGGAACCTGTGACCCTACCATCTCAGTCTACCCACCTACTGAGGCATGTGCTACCACACCCAGTTCTATAATTTTTAAAAAGTTGTATGCCTATAACAATTAGCTTCATTGATCATTAGGTTTTATGCACCTAAATGTGGGAAGGTTTGCTAATTGAATTGACTAAATCCACCTTCAAATCTCTACAGTGAAATCTTCATATATCTTTTATTCTAGTAAAAAATAGGTTTGAGCAGAAAATTTATATATATATATATATATATATATATATATATATATATATATATATATATATATATATATTAGATACTGGGGATTGAACCCAGGGATATTCTACCTCTGAGCTACACACCCACTCCTATTATTTTATTCTTTATTTTGAAACAGGGTCTCAGTAAGTTGCGGAAGACCTCTCTAAGTAGGTGAGATTGGCCACGAATCCGGATTCTCTAGTCTCATCCTTCCAAGTACTGGGATTACAAGTGTGCACCACCACACCCAGCATAGAAATTTGGCCATAAGATATTACCTTCTTTATAAAAGGTATCCTCTTTAAAAGCAATTTGCCTTGTGAAGGCACAAAGAATAGGGAGATATCACTTAGTAACTCCACCTTGTTAAAGAAGTCATTTAAATAGACAATTGCAGTACAGGAGGATAGTAATCTACTGACTGCTTATTATATGCCAGGAATTTATTTATAATTTGTATATTGTCATAGGCCGTTCAGAATGATGTAATTATATATTAGACAAGGCAATTCAGAAACAATAGGATGAGTGAATAGGGAAGTTGATCAGTATTGTGATTGACCAGTTTAAAAAAAATAGTTTATCTTCGGAACATTCCCATCATAGTATGATATATCTTCTTTCTCGTGGCTTCAGGAAGCCTATTGCTCAGAGGCAAGGGAAACTCTGCTTAGATAAGATTAATGTCCTGCGTAAACCACCATATCAACACCCCAAATACTTAAACTCGGTAATGCTTTACTTAGTGTGGGGTATATAAGTTCTGACTTTAGGGATCAGCCTGTTTCTTGCTTCATGCACTCTATTTTGTTATGCCCTGAGTCTAGATGATGGCACAAATTTTTGAATGATGATGCAGAAACCAATCATTTCACTGATTTTTCTCAGATTCCATGCAATGGAAAAGCTACTGATCACATCCAACTGAATGGAATTCATAGCCTTGTGAGTATTATTGACTATACCAAAGGGGCCCAAAACCAGTGCTTGGCTCTAAACAGTTCGTGTTTAGGCAATATGGCTGGGATACCCTGGGACTAGAGATGCACTTTTCATGAATTATATCATCACTGAACAAGAAACTACCTGCTGTTAGAGTTAGATATATAATATCCTCTAAAAAGTTCATTTATTAGTACTCAAGATTTATATAGTGAAGTCATAATGATTTTAATCCCAGAAGTGGATTCCTGGTTGGTACCCGGTAGGTTGGTAGGGAGTGGCTAGAGGAGGTGGTTTCTGAGGGTGCGACCTTGGAGATTATATATATATGGTTTCTTCTACCTTCGCTCACCCTTTTGCTTCCAGCCTCTTTGGTGAAAGCACATTCCATGTGCTCTCCCTTTCTTGGCTTCCTGCTGCTGTGCCCTGAGATACATGGTCCCTGGCTTCACATGGACTGAGCCCCCCCATAATAAATCTTTCCTCTAAGTTATGTGGTCAGATCTTTAGATTATGGCTGCAAGGATTCTAATGGATATACGTGCTGAAGTTACTGAGCAGTATTCTAAGAAACGGATTTATGTGCCCCCTACTTCATTGATAATCCTTGTAATACATTTCCTCACCTGATGAAAAAAGTCATAATCAACTTTAAGTCCAATGGGCACATTTATGACAATGGGATTGTTCTGAATGGCATTAATCACAAAGCATTTCTTGATAGTTTACCAGATGTGAAAATCATTGAAGTGAAATATCCTGATGGAGGTGGCAATGAAGGCAGCAGTAACATAGCTCTTAATATGCCTGCCATTCCCATGTATACTATTGAAGAAGCAGTTATTGAAATGAATAAATGAAGACAGCTTCAGATACTAATTAATGGGTTCAGTATTAGCAATGGACTGGCAACTACAAAGATCAACAATAAGGCTGACCCCACTACTTTGCCGATGTGGAGGATATTCCAAAATGTGTTCCCAACAGTGTACTAAGGCTGTTGCATTTTCTAGCAGTAGGATGGCCCAATATTCAACAGTATGCACAAGACATAGGCCTTGCCCAGAATCTTATCATTTTTTACCTGTTTCTTCAAAAGAGTAACATGTGAGCAGAGGTCAGCTGGCTGATGTCTGCCTGGACACTCCACTCTGTAATGGGCATACTACAGAGATTAATTTTTCCTTGTCAAAGACACTCATAGTGACTATGTCAGAAGAGATTTTCTTCTCAAATTGCAGCTTCCTAGCTCACTTGCTTTGGTTGCATTGAGCATATTGATAAATATAGATAAGAATATGAATACATAGCTGTGAAACTAGCAATCGATCTAGAATAACTAAATAAAATTTGTGGCAAAGTCTGGAAGCAGAGAATATCTAGGCCTTTGTTCAAAACCAAGCAATACACAATGGAACTAAAGCAGCTCTATTTGTAGATGAGGGAGCATTATGCCCTGGCAACAAACCTGACTACATGATTAAAAATGATGAAGTCACTGAATCAACCTAAATAAAGACTATGCACAGGAGAATTACCCCTATGCCTATGTCTCAACCTTCTGGGGGAAAAGAAACTAGATAACTTACTTTTTACTATCTGTACAGTACCATGTAGCAAATGGCTGATACATAATGGTAATAGAAAGGCATGGCCATATTTACTTCCTGCATGACAGAGAGAGCCACAAAGATGGAAAACTGCTGATCCATAAGGCATCTCTGTAGAGTGTGAAGCGACCAAGTTATACATAGATCGGGAAGGTGTGATCTCCCTTGGTCTTCCGTGGGATGTTTAGTATAGAAGGGAGATAAAGGTTGTCCAGTTGTTTTGTGATTCCATGGATTGACCAAGTCTTCTGAATTAGTCTTTCTCTATATTTTGGTATTGGAGCTCAAAAAATAAAATTAATGGCTCAGGGTTCTGGAAGCTGGAAAGTTCAAGATCAAGTCATCAGCAGACTTGCTGTCTGACAGGGACCTGTTATTCATAGATGGTACCTTTTGGTCCTCACATAGTAGCAAAGCTAGGCTGCTTTTTAACCTCTTTTATAAGGGCACTTATCCCATTCCTGAGGATAGTGGGTTCATGACTTAATCACCCCCTAAAGGCTCTGCCTCTTAATAGGATTACCTTCAACACTAGGTTCTGATATATAAGTTTTGGAGGACAACCAATACTCAAATCATACAATATACATTTTATTTAACTACATAATGTATGAATGTTTTATGAACAATAGCAAAAAAAATTATTAACTGCTCACTTTCCAAGCACCTACCTAGGAGGTTCACATGCACTAATTAATTTATAGATAACAACTCCAAGAGGTAGGTGCCACTTTATTCTAAACTTTTTATAGAACTAGAGGAAAAGAGATTAAGTAATTTGCACAGGTTGCACAGTGAAAGAATGGTAGAGCAAACATTTAAAGGCAGTAACCTATTTCAGAATTGATGCTGTAATGTACTATGTAATCAGGTCTTTGCATTTAAGTACTGTGTTCTTTAATCTTTGCAATAACTTAACAGAGCAAATAATTATACTAATTTATTATGTAAATGAGGAACCTACAAATTAACTTTCAATGAACACATACATATAAAATTTTGAAGCAAGTACTTAGAGATGTCTAACTTTATATGATCTAATTTAACAGCTATTAGATAAATAGGAAGTCTATAATATATTATGTGTATATATATAACAAAATTATATCATTTATGATAATAAAATCACAAATATTTAATTTATTTGTTATATATTTTCAAGATGCAATGTGTCTTCATAGTTCATACTCATATATACATTTTCATGTTTGAAAAACAAACTCAAAAGTGATATTTTCAAACACTTCTCCCTATGGTACAATGAAGACACTCTTAAGCAGAATGTCACTTCACTAAATAGGTAAATATTATGTTAAGTGACATTAGTCAGTCACACAAAGTTAAAAATTGTATCCTCTCCCTAATATGTGGAAGCTAGGGAGAAAGTGGGTCATAAGAGGGACTCTACATGAAAAAAGAGAAACCTTAGATGAGCAAATAAGGTGACTTAAGTAAAGGTGATGGGGGGGGCATCCTAATGCACATGATGTACTTTCAAAAACATATCAAAATCAATCAATAAACTGAACAAACATATTAAAATCAATCACTAAACTGAACCTGAGAAGGAGGGAGGATGAGGGAATGGGGCGGAATTTGGGAAGGGTTAAATGAGAGATGTGTGCATGTGTGCTTCTACCAGCTTGTACGTAACAAAGATGTATGATTATAATGTAGTAATTAAAAATTAATAAGAGAAAAAAAGAAGGTAAAAATTCAAAGCTTACTTAATATATGCAACCTTTATTAATTTGCATTTAATATAAAAGTTTATATGGTTAAAAAGATAAAGATTATTAAATATAGAATTACTTTTAAGTGTGATGAGTAGGGCTTTCTTCACCACTCAGAGACAACTGTCTGCAGTCCAGAAACTTTTTATTGCCTTATCCTGAAGCATTTAAATTCAGAAATATATCATAGCAATAAAAGTTACCTTAAATTTTAATAATACATTAGATTTTTATTCACATAAATATACTTCAAAGTAAGAATATTTCAAGCCTAAAATGTTTTTCAAAAAAAATCACTATTAAACCATTCTCTGAAGTCCTTGTGTGATTGTGATTCCAGGAACTTACTTGGAGATGATATAGGACAATTTTAGTAATTATAAGAGATTACTGTAAATTCTAAAATCCCAAAGGAATCTCAAACTTAAGTATATTTTTTCATCTACAGGCAAAAAGTATAATTTTTCCATCTATATCATTCAATCTAGCCCTTAATTAAAAAAATACATGTGACACTAATAGTAGATAATTATATAATTAGCATAATTATATATACTTGTTTTACTGATCTCAAAAGAAATAATAATTGCTAAGAAAAAACTATTATATTTATATCCAAAAGACAAAATATTAAAAAAATCTTTCCTCTGAGTATGAGTTATTCTTACATAACATCAATATTCCTAATTATATTGTATTACTTTTAGTCCAAAGTGTGTATTTTTCATTTTTTCCATAAATTTTACTATGAAAACTTTCAAACTTATAGAAAAATTGAAGGAATAAGTCAGTGAATATCTACTAAATTACCATCTCTTTCACCATTGTTCAATTTTGACATACTGTTTTTTTTTTTGTCATCTTATTTTTGATGCATTTCATAAACTTTATCCCCAAATACTTCAGAATGCATACATTCTTGCAATAATACTGAACCATACATCATGTTTTGAGGAGAACAGGATTTATATTGCAGTGATATGCCCCAAAGTTAAGTAAATCTAAGAATAATTCTAAAGCACCTGGTCTTTCTTGTTTCTGCTCTGAGTTTTGCATCCGTATTCTACACCAGGTGTCCCTGTTTCACTATAATTCATATATTCTAAAGGGCAGAAATCTCAAAGAATCCTGTTGTTCCCTAGCCCTTAGCCAATATGCTGCTTATTCTCATCAGGATACTAATATGTCATTCAACCTTGTACTATGCTATTCTCTGTCACATTCTTACAAGAATATTGAACCAAGGCAGGCAGCTATCAACATTTTGTAGTAGCAGAGGAAAATAGAAACAAACACAAAAATGCCAAAGTATAAGATAATTAATTCCTAAATGAAAGGTCATTTATAATGGGAGTATACAAAAGTGACATTACTAAAGTTAATAATGAGAACTTCATACATAGGATCTATTTTCCTGACAAAAAGTAGCCTACATGCACCTCAATTATATTATTATATGCTATTAAAGGTAATGTTGTTAGCCTAAGGCATGGTACATTGCTAATGCGAAATGTTGCCTGAGGTTTACAAATGATAACACTTGATTTTTAACAGGCCACCCTATAAAATCAATTACCTCTGCTCTAAATAAATTCTTAGCAGCTTTATAAATAATTTAAACTAAGGTCCATATAGCAGAATGTTTCCATCAAATTCAAGAACAATTTGTTCAGTGTAGTTTTATGTCTTTACTAAGAAGTATTTTTCATAGAGTTTAAAAAGCGATAAAATACAGTGTACAAGATTGTAAAATCTACAAAATTAATGGCTATTTTAATTTTCTATGAAGTCCTGTACTCAAACAATATTAATATAATTTAGAAACCAAGTTACCCCATCCCAAATTCTATTGATGGTTAACTTGTTCAAAAGTATTCTGTAAGTTTAAAAAATGTTGCTATCACATTTTGTATAAAAATGTTTCAAGATATTAGAATAAATTAAACTCTTAGTGAATATCATGCACTGCTATAAGAAACCATATAGTGTTTATATAATATAATATAATATAATATAGGCTAAATAATAATGCAATTTTGATGATCCATCTTTAAACACTGTCATCAGTTGAATGATACAGAAAAAGTCTAGGCAAATGTCATTTACAAATCAAATGCAGAACTTAAGTTAATTTTTAATTTCAAAACAGAGGGTCCTGAAGATTTAGAAGTCAACTGCTTGGTAGTTTATAAATTCAAATTCTCCACATCATTTTCTTTTGCAGTCTTTCACTTTTCACCATACTATAAA
Organism: Graphiurus murinus; assembly: GCA_004027655.1. Classification (NCBI taxonomy): domain Eukaryota; kingdom Metazoa; phylum Chordata; class Mammalia; order Rodentia; family Gliridae; genus Graphiurus; species Graphiurus murinus. Next base: position 17,728 of record PVLC010002004.1, read on the forward strand.
AAAATGATTGCAACCTTTAAAAATAAATCAGATATTTCAGACCCTGAGAATGAGTTCCAGTGTTCATTTTCAGGAAAGATCATGATAGCCAGTCCAGGAGATGAGGTAAGCATTCTCTTTTCCAGTTACAATACAGAAAATAATTTTTTAAAGTAAATTATTTTATTCCTGTTATTTAACTCCCACATTTAAAATATTAAAATCAAATGATATATATCTTATCAAATGACACCATAATTTGTGGGAAACATGTTGCTAAATAAGATAATACAGAGGGCAGAAAATTCATACTAAGGATAATGAAGATATTTTTTAAATAGAAAATGTTCATAAATCAATAGTTTTATTACAATTTTAACTGATAGCCAGTGACTTTAAAGTAGATAATGATGATAAAGAATCTTTATCATTTATTACCATTTTATAAAGTAATAAAGCATAATACTGACTAATAAACAATTAAAAAGGAATATGTTCTTTAAAATATAGTCCCAGCAAAATAATTTAAGCTAAATAATATCTAAAACTGTGCTGTAACTTTTTTGTACTTAATTTTACTATGTTTATTCAGCAATAGTTTTATAGGCAATATGGCATTTCATTTTTACCAAATACATGGAAAAGGTTTGGAAGTCGAAGCTGTATATGTTAATGGAAACTTTAAAATGGACCAAAAATAAAAATGCTGCTCATTCATCCATTCACTCCTTTATCCTGAAAATGGTCTGTTGATCTAGTTTGTAAATGGATTTTGTAATAAATGCCAAAGCAAACCATTCTGCCTAGAAGCTGATTTATTCATGACCCAAATCTTCAGATAGGGGCTAGCCCAACTCAGCGGGGAAAGAGAAGGCACATCTGGGTGGACTTGACATTTAGCTATGAACCAGGTATTCAGACAGTAGTCTGATCCCAAATACCATTTCACTTCTTTTCCTCTTTCCTGATGAAGAAGAGACATATATCTTCATATATATATCAGATAGTCCAGACTATATATATATACACAGAGAGAGAGAGAGTTTATTATATATATATATATATATATATATATATATATATATATATACACATATATATACACACACAGAGTGAGTTTATTATATATATACTATACACAGAGAGAGTTTATTATATATACTAGTATCCTTTTATTTATCTGAAGTCCTCTTTGTTTCCAAGTTTTCTCTAGCTTCAATATATTAATGAAAACATATTACACTTTACTTTCTGTGACTGGCTAATCTTACTGAAAATATTCTTGAGTTTCATCCATTTTCCTGCAAATGACATAGTTGTGTTCCTTTTTATGGCTGAGTAAAATTCCATTGTGTCTATATGCCATTATTTCATAATCCATTCATCTGTTAACAGACATCTAGGCTGGGTGCATGGTTTGGCAATTATAAATTGTGCTATGATAAAGATGGATATATATAGTATATATCCCTATAGTATTCTGACTTCAATTCCTTTGGGAAGATCCCTAGACATGGTACGGCTAGGTCATATGTTGGCTCCATTCCCAATCTTTTAAGGAACCTTCTTACTGATCCTCTAGTGGCTACACTAATTTGAAATCCCACAAACATTGTATAAGAACTCCTATTTCCCCACATCTTCATTATCATTTATTGTTGTTTATATTTTCCATGATTGCCATTCTAACTGGAGTTAGAGGAAATCTCAGTGTCACTTTGATTTACTTTTCCCTGATTGCTAATGGTGTTGAACATTTTTCATATGATTATTCATCATTTCTATTTCTTCTTTTGAGAAGTATCTATTCAGATCGATTGCCCATATTTTGATTGGGTTCTTTTAAATGTTAAGTTTTTAAAATTCTTTCTATATTCTAAATATTAATCCTTTATCAGAGCAGTAGCTGACAGATTTTCTCCCATTCTGTAGGGTCCCCTTTTTGGTTACTTGTGTATCCCTTTGCTGTACAGAAGCTTTTTAATCTTATGCCATCACATTTATTAATTTTTGTTCTATTTTCTGAGCTTTGGGTTCTTATTGAGGAAGTCTCTACCAGAGCCTATATGTTGAAGAGTTGGTCCCATGCCTTTTTATACTGGTTGCTAGGTCTCTGGTGTAATTTGTATGCATTTTATCCATCTTGAGCTGACTCTTGTGCTGGAAGAGAGAAAATAGGTTGATTAAATATTCTCTTTTAAAGGAAGAGGAAAAAATAAGTGCCCAAACTAAAATCAAGTAGGCAACTCTACTAATAATACAATGTTTTAGAAGGATAAACGTCATTTCAGATTACTCTCAGATAACAAAGGGGTCATAGATATGTGGGTCACCTGAAAAATAGTTGACCATGATTTGATGACTTTTCAATATAAAGGTAATAAAGAACTATAAAACAACATTCCTCAGAAGAATGAGGTAAGATGATTGAAAACAAGAATAACAACAAAATTTCTAGAAATAGCAATGTCAAACTAGAAACACTTTGGCCAGGCTTGGTGGTATATGTACTTTTTAATTCTCAGGAAATTTTACTTGATTAGGTGCAACTACCTTAATTTCAGAATTGCAATCAAAACCTATAAGACACATTAGGCTTCAAGTTACCCCAAATTTATGTAGTTTTAGAAAGGATGAAGAACAAATAACTCCTAGGCATTCTCATCTAAATCATCACGGAGTTCTTATGACTCCAAGGAACATCCTTAAATCCCTCAGTACTTGGCATTTCAGATCCTTATAGCCATGCGAGATACATCTATGGCCTTAGCTCAGGAGACACAATTGCAGCATCTATTACATTTATACCAAGTCATTTCTATAGCCTCAAAAGATACACATAAGAATGGCCATTCTTTTGTGTTTTTGTAGATCAACTTAATTTATGGTTTAACTTCTGAGGCCACTTAAAGTTTGGAGGGAAGGCTATGTGACAAATCATTTATTTATTTGCTAGTTCAATTTTTATATTTCAGGAGTCATGGGTTTTCCAGGTATGTTTTAGTAAATTAGTTAATGTACTTCTGAAGACAAAATTTTTTGTAATTTATGTTATATAATGCAAGCTAATTACATCACTTATTATGCTCTTAGTTTAAGCAAAATAAGTTTGAATATGATGCCAATAATTATTGTAGATTATTTAGATATCATTGAGGCAAAGGTCAGCTATTTTTTTATAGTACTGTGGTTTGAACCCAGTCATGTTCTGCTGCTAAGCTACACCCCCAGGCTGCTTTCTTTCTTTCTTTCTTTCTTTCTTTCTTTCTTTCTTTCTTTCTTTCTTTCTTTCTTTCTTCCTTTCTCCTTCTCTCCTTCTTCCTTCCTTCCTCCCTTACTTCTTTTGTTATTTTTGAAACAGGATCTCGGTAAGTTACTGCTGATGTTCTCAAACTCCCACCACCATACCTGGCTCAGCTACTCCTCTTAACAAGTTAAATGCATTTATTCTTTCTGAAATCTGTGTGTATGTGTGTGTGTGTGTGTGTGTGTGTGTGTATTTGTAGTTGTGCAGGTGAGTGAAGAAAGACAGAAGTTCTGTTTTCTAATTTAACTCATCATGCTCCTTAATCAGCCTCACCTCATTGTGCTAAGTGTGAATGTCTTTTTGACTTTGATCTTCAGGTTGTTCTATACTTAGTCCCAGTATCATTGTCCTGGAATTAATTGCTTCAAATCTTTGATTTTTCTGTATCTGTTCCTCTCAAATTGTGCAAGTGGTCCAACTTTAAATTTTTGAAAATTCCAGACATATAAGTGATACAAATTGTCAAAAGAATTATGCAAATATAAGATATTGGAGTGATATTTAAGTTATTCAAAACCTACCCATCTGATCAGATTAATCTGAAAAATATAATGAGTTAAACTATAAGTCAAGATTTTTTTTAATATGCTTATCTAAATGAATCCTAGGGACTCTAGAGTACTGTGAGCTAATGCATCATGGTCTTCAGCTCTAAAAGAGTCAGGCTGATTATGACAAACAACCTTGGTGGGTTCTTTATAGATAGGAGTATTTATCACAGCATACTGAATATCTCCTATAATTTGACTGGGACCTCAGTCTCTGTATTTTGACTAACTTTCAGAATGTTTATAGTTTTTTGGTTTTTTTTTAAATCTTTTCTTAAGCTAAGTTGAATTTCTCGTTGTAAGCTGAGCAGAAAAAGATTACTAGGCAATGGTTCTTTGAACAAGGTCTTGTAGCTTCACAGTGGTGTTTATAAAACAGATCTCTTTTAATCCATGTCCATCCCCTTTGAAAGCTTTCATTGATGGTCCTTATAATGGCTTCTATGTGCTGGCTTAGAGGGAAGCCAAAGAACCCACATCAGATAGACAGGAAGGCTGTTGGTGAATACGTTTTTTTTCTAGCTGACTACTGGAATAACTCCTTGAAAGAGTAAAAATTAAACACTCTTTTCTTTTTCCATTAGGAGCCACTTGCAAAAAAAAAAATCAGATGAGTAAATCTAAGTAAAAACTCTACTGAAGAAAACCAAAGAGTCAAAAACAATCTGACCCACTATACTTGTTATTTTGTCATAGTGTCTTATTAGCTCTGGGGAAGCTATTTTTTAAAAGACCAGTGGCAAGACGTTCGCTGAGATTGGAGATTTTATTTGCTAAATTCACCATCAGTACAGCATGTTACTCTGTTAAGTAACATGTTATTTGCTAAATAACAAATAAGATTCCAGAGGCCAACCCTTGCTGAGAAAAACACTTCTCAATTTATCTCCTTATAGCTCAATAAAACAACCAAAGACCCAGTTGGCCTAATATTTATAATATTGTGGGTTTTTTTCTGCATAAACCATCCGGTTCCTGACTTGATCATGTCAGACATGTTGAATACAGATTGAATCCTAGTTTTGCTTGATGTTGGTGATTTTCTTCAGTATTTACTTTAGATCAAGTAGTAAAATGTCTCCTTTTTTATTATCAGTATTAAAATTGCCTCCACACTTTTTTGCTTGGCTCTGACTATAATATTGCCAAGTCACTCATTATTCAATAATGAAAGAAAATTTTACAATAACCAACTTTTCTATTTTTGTATGTCTTATTCCATTTAAAAAGTAAAACATATTTATCTCTTCCTCTCAAGTAACCTGTAATGATAATTTCATCTAAACTTACTAAAGTTAACTATGATTTTTATAATACTTGAGAATTGTTTTATATAAAAAATATTGAGCTTCTAAAATTTATTTTTAGCAAGAACCCCATTGTCCTCAATACGAATGTTTATATATAAGGCACTGATAATTTGCTTTTTGGTTTCTAACATGATTACAGGGCAAAAATTGTTATGACAGTTGTGACTCTTTTTTAAGCACAAAATTTGATTTAGAGAATTCTTTAGTCTTTATTTTCTGTACAATTAAAATAAACTTTGGGAGACACATGGTTATTCTTTTGGGATACTGTCTTTACCTTTTCTAAAATTTTATTTTCTCTTCAAATCTTTATAGAATTAATTAAAGCAAATCTACTAGGTACTACAACACACATCATTCCCAGCTCAGCATTCTCCTTAGGTACTACATAAAGCCACTATCACTGTGGGCCAAAAGATATCTTTCTTTTTTCTTTTCAATGTTTCGGTTTTATTTCTGTTAACTTAATTAACCATCTCTTAATTTCTAAAATATCCCTCACTCTGGTTACTTTCTCCTTCAACACGTCAGACTCATTCAAAACATTCTCCATTTGAGTGCAATATTTTAATGGCAACTCACACAGATGCTGAACATTAAATTAAGTCTCTTGATATTTACTTATGTTGCAAGAGAATTCTTTCAAAGAATCTTTTAAACAGATTTTATTACCTTTAATTATCTCCCATCTTTCTATTTTTTGATGTTTTAAGTTTTTTTCAAGCTTCATTGTGAAATGTGGGTCTTCACCTTTTGAGTTTGGAGTCATGTTCTCTTACAGTGACAATGCCCATTTCACTAAGTGCTTCCACAATGAGATATTAGCTTTTGTAAAAATTCCCATGTATGGGAATCAAATTGCGTTGCAAATAGTTCTCTGCTATTTATTATTGGTTTTCAAAAATATTAGTGAATAAAATTATGGATAACAGTGAGACATGCACATAATATAATTTGGGCATCTTTATATACAATGGTGTGCTCAGTGAAATACAAGTAAAAATTATATTACTAACTTGAGATCTTTATTCTTCCATAACATAGGCAAGTACAACTATAAGTTTCCCTTTGACCACTGCCCTAAACTATTCCATCTAAGTTTGGAGGCTTTGTCTTTTCATTTGACTCCTAGATATATACATGAAAGAAATGAAAACTTATATTCAAACATTCAAATGAAAATTTGGAGACAAATGTTTTAGAAATAGTGTACATAAGAGCCAAAAACACATAAATAGACCAAATGTCCATCAGCTGATTAGTAGACTTAAAGATGTGACATATCCATACCATAGAATATTATTCAACAATAAATATGAATGAAGTACTTATACAACGTGGAAAAAAGCCAGTTGCTCAAGTCACATATTTTATGATTTCATTTATACTCAAAGTACAGAAGAGGAATGTCCATAGAAATATAAGATATATTGTTTACAAGGCTTGGGGAGTGGGGTTGAACAGCTTTGTTCTCAGGGGTGTGAAAATGCTCTAAATTAGTATTTAACATTCATAATACCTAATACCTACTGCATGATATTTGTCAAGAATTTTAAGCAACATTTTTAAAAAGTGCAGAAATAAAATATCTAAGCACAATATTTAACTATTACAAACTGTTCTGAATATATTTTAAAACAGATTATTGACTGTATAACTTTAATATATTTATTGTGATTATTGAATGACAATATAAATATAATCCTCTATAAAATGCCTTACTCTTGGTCATGTGCACAGAATTCTGAATAACTTCATAACTTTTTGTTTGTTTGTTTTTACTTGAGCATACTATTTGTCTTGAAAATAATATTGAAAAAGTACATAGGTCAAAAATAAAAAGCTACTTCTTTTATATGTGAAAATGAGCATAAGCCATATTTGGTTTATCTTTGTGAACTCTATTTAGCTAAGACCTTTTCTCAAGCTTTGGTTGGCATCAAGGGATCGAATTATTTTCTCTGATGACAACCTTGAGAATCCAGCTTGGTTGTATTAATAAAAGCCTCTTTTGGAATGTTCTGCAAGTGAGAAGGTGGCTCTATCCTCCCTTAGTGAACCTTCTTGTATTTTAGGAGAATATTATCCTATGCTCTTTACAGTAGAGCAAGAATACATTCATTGATAAAGCTATGTTTATGTAGATGCTGGTTTGTCTTGCTTTCTTCTTTTCTGTAGTATAGCATGTTCTCTTTCTCATTAGTTACATTTCATATCAAAAAATAAACAATGTAGTCTCCATTCAGTTTTCCAAAAGTACCTGGACATCACTGAGCACCCAATTTTGTGGCTAGTGTTGAATTTTAGAGGCTTGTAACTTTTGAAGAGGGTGCTTCTGGGATTATGCAGTCCTAACTCATGGAATCCCACACTGCACATTTGGTTAGTTCTGGATCACATATTTTATTTTAAATTCATAGGGGCTTATCCTCCATCCTTTACTTATTCTTCTGAACAACATTTGTGTGTGTGTGTGTGTGTTTGTGTTTCCAGATCACATCTTTCATTATCTTATCAATACAGAGTAAATTCATAATTTAATCCATCTGATTTTTAATGTTGTACCCCCAAAATTTCCTATGTTCTTCAAAATACATGTTTATTTTAATTTTTCCTAAAAAAATGTTAAATCTAGATTTTAGAAAGTGGATCAATAGTATTCTAATGTAAAAGACCATGAATCCAATCTTTTCATATATTTTAGGTTATTATTAAGACCATCATATTATTAGATTTTTAAAAATCCTGCTTTTAGTTTCAGCTAGTCAAATTGATTCTGTGCTTCACAACCAAAAGATACCCACACAGTTTCCTATAATAGATGTAATTTGCACAACATGCCAATATGATTATTTTAAAATTTTCAATCATTTTCTTATTCTTGAGAGTTAAAAGAGTCATCAAGTAATGTACATTTGATACTGAGAAGCACATAATTGTCCTTAAATAATGGCCAATTGTAGCATCCTCCCAAATGTACTGAATGATACTCATTTGGGTTAAAACGGCAAAATTTACACATCCATTTCTTCCTGAGGTTATTATATGGACTTTTTAAATTATTTTTGTCCTTAGTGTTGCTGTTAGATATCACAAAGTGCTTGCAAAGTAATCTCAGCCCAGATGCTCTGTGCCTGCCATGGGAAATGGAACCCTAAAACCCTCTCCCTCACTATTCTTCTCTTTATTGTCTCTGCACTAGTAATAATTAGGGAAGTGACAGCTGCTTCTATCTATTGCCTCGCTGTTCCAGAATGATACTGGACATGGATGATAATGTTCTTCCTATTACCTCTTTATGGAACACACAACTGAGTCTCAAAGAGAGCAAGGGGAATGTCCGTGGAGTAGCTTGCCGATAATTGGATAATTCAAGATATCTAGTAGTGTCCACAAGCAATTAGAGGTCAGGTTAACTAAGACATGGTTCCCTCTGTGACACAAAAGGAGAAAGAAGAAGAGATCTGGATACTAATTTAAAAAAAATGTGTAGGCATGCTGTCAGGCTGGAAGGGATTTTAATATACAACAAGTGACTGCATGTGTTTGACATACATGGTGACAGTTTGAAAGGCTTTTTACATTTACTACATTTTCATTTAAATTGAGCATGTAAAACTAGACATCTCATTACCAGATCATAAAACCAATATATCCTCGATGTTTCTTGGAACAAGATTTTCACAACTTTGCAACTGGAAGAATGTAAACTTTGGAAAGGTTCTGAGGGGCCAATCAAAAGTTAATACAAACATGTGTTCAAGGAAAAGAATTTTAACTTAAAAAAATTGTTTTATTTCCTCAAACAGCATTACTCCGTAGAAGTATAATTTCTAAGTTTGTATGGAACTAGGCCATAATCATGTTTATTCCGAATATCTACCATACTTGAATAATAACAAGATACCAAAAATTTAGTTTATAGTAATGCCAGTATGTAGAAACTATTTCTTTTTAATCTGCTTTGAGGAGAAATAGCATTTGATGCAAAAGTCACAAAAATAAGTCAGACTACATTTAAAGCATGTTAGATTCCAATTCTGTGATGTTGAGCCCATCTCCCTGTAGAGACTTCTTTCCTTTAGAATTCTCTTTTTTCATCTCTGTCAATCCTTCCTGCATCATTGCATCTTTTCTTTCAGTTGGCCAATGACATGGTGGTCCTTCAGTTAGCTGGGATATTTCTGTAGATTAACACACATTGATATTTAAAACAGTTTTAGATTAACCAGTTATTTTCATGATAAATACTCCTTTTTAGTAAAGTTACAACTTAGTTGTTTTATTTTACAATGAAATAAAGGCCATATGGAAAATAAAAGCTGATATAATGGCACCATGCACTCATTATCTAAGATTGTGCTTTTGACATTTACTTTGATGCCAAAGGAAGGTACTTTCATAGTAACTATAGAAACAGACTGTACTATGGATTACAGACATTTCTTTCTATTAGTGATGGCTAAGGAATATATTTGATGCATTATAATGAACACTAATTACACAAACAGATTTCAAATGGTGTTATCCTGCATAGGCAATCAGATCTGCATGGCAATTTGAACTCTCCTATGCTCCTCTGTATTATCTCTCACTGGTTTAATAAGAAACATTGATCAGGCATTCATA
>PVLC010002004.1:30000-61639 GCA_004027655.1 Graphiurus murinus
CAAATTTTGAGTTGATGTCTCTTGTAAAGTGTAGAGACTCATTACAATAATTTCACAAGTTCCCTTTAATTCCTTTTTTCCCCATATACCTTATAAAATCCCCTACCCATAGCTGTCAATTTTATCTTCAAATTTGTATTCTTAGTCCTTTTCCTGGTCTCACTAGTATGTGCCATCATCATAATTCTGAGGCCATTTATAACAATCCTTTTATTCCTGACTCTACATTTCATTTATTCTCTACAAAAGTATGACAGCTATATTTTAGGAAGATAAGTGAGATCCCAGTATCCCAATGCTAAATATCATCAATTGGCCCTTTTACACATTTGGAATACAATTCTAGTGATTTAACACCTATGTGAGTTAAGTCATATTCACATGTCTCTGCTCATCTTTTCCCACTCTCCTTCTTCCACCTAATGTGCTTCACAACACCGGCTGTCCTCCCTTAGTACACCAAATTTATTCTCCCCTCAAGACCATTACATATACTAAATCAGAAGCTTCCTAATGATATGTATTAAGATTCTCTAGAGAAACATAATGAATAAGATGGATGGTTAGATAGATGATAGATGATATATGATGATCATGATAGTTAATGATAGATGCTAGATAGATAGATAATAGATGGATACTGAGATTTGCTATAAGGAAATCATGCACATGATTATGGATGCTTAGAAATACTATGTTCTGCTGTTTGCAAAGTGGACACTTGAGAGCTGGTAGCATAGCTCCTGTCTGCTTCCTGAAAATCCTGAAAAAGAAGAGTTTCAATGGTGTAAGTCCTAGTTGGCGGGCAGAAGACAGATCTTGTTCTCTTTAGGGTCTCAAGGGATTTCAGTGATTCTCATCCCCATTGATGAGAGCAGTTTGCTTTGCTCAAGCTGATTCAAATGCTATTCTTATCCCCACTCACAATCCCCCCCCCAAATAATATTTAACCCAATACTTGGACAATTTCATAGCCAGTCAAGTTGACACATACATTAAATCATTCTATCACCTCTGCATAAACTATTCACTACCAACTTCTATCACTATCCATCTTTTATCCTGATTTGTTTTTTTTTTACATTTGTTACAGCATTTTTTTGCATTGTACATTCTTTTTATCTGGGTTGACTGTGTCTTTCAAGAAAATATATAATCCTGGGGGCACAAATTTTGTGAGTCTTCATCACTTGAATATATTTAGTACACTGAATAATGTCTAGCCCATAGTAGACACTCAGTAAAATATTTGTTGATTAAATGAAAAAATAAAAATGCATTACTGTATCTCCAAGCACCTGTGCATCCCTCTCCTCTCTCCTCTCTCTTCCTCTCTCTCTCTCTCTCTCTCTCTCTCTCTCTCTCTCTCTCTCTCTCTCTCTCTCGTGTTAGAAAACTTGAATAAAATTTGAAAATAGAAAAAGCTCAGCCAGACATATTTATAGAACTGTAACAAAACGAGTACATAGATTATTACCACAATTTTTTTCTTTTTTATTTATTTATTAATTGGTGCATTGTAATCATACATCCCTGTTAGGTACAAGCTGATAAAGACATATATGCACACATTTCTCATTTAACCCCTTCCCCAATTCCCTCCCCACTCCTTCTCCCTCCCTCTTCTCAAGTTCAGTTTAGCGATTGACTTTGATATACTTGTGAAAGTATATCATGTGCATTAGGGTGTCCCTCCCTCCTTCCCCTGTCCATCCCCTTCAGTTAAGTCAACTTCTTTGCTTATCTAGGTTTTCTCCTTTTTCCTCTGGAGTCCCTCTTATGCCCCATCTTCTCCCTAGCATCCGCATATTAGGGAGCACATATGCTTTTATACCCTTTGTGACTGACTAATCTCACTTAACATGTTTTCCAGTTGCATCCATTTCCCTGCAAAAAACATGATTTTGTTATTCTTTATGGCTGAGTAAAATTTAATCGTATACATATCATATAGTTTTGTAATCCATTCATCTGTCTATGGACATCTTGGCTGTTTCCATAGTTTTTATTGCCACAATTTTAGCCAAAGCAGATTCAATCCCCCTTTGGTCCCTAATTCTAACAGAAAGTGGGATTTATAATATGGTTTCAGCTTCTAGGCATCTTCTTCCAGATCATGAATAATTGAAATGCTACTCTGTTATATGTAATTTTCTTCAGTGCTCACTTATATGCAAATTAAAATTTTATGACAATGATTACTTTTTATTATAAAGATACACATATAGAAACCCCTGGCATCTTTTCTACCTGCCCAAGATGCCCTATAAGTAGAGGAGAAGACTGATTGCTCATCGATAGTAGACCCCCTCATAGGACCTTTTTTTTTTTTTTGCCTCCCCATACTGGCGATTGAACCCAGGAGCATTCTACCTGCAAGCTATATCCCCAGCCCTATTTTTATTTTTTATATTTAAACAGGGTCTCACTAAGTTGCAGAGGGCATCACTATGTAGCTGAGGCTGGCTGCAAACCCACAATTCTCCTGTCTCAACCTCCTAAGTACTGGGATTACAAAGCATGTGCCACCACACCTGGCTAGATACTGAATTACAAAAAGAATTCAGAGAAACACTTTTGAGAGTGATTAGGATTCTGGGGTCTTTAGGGTAGCTTCAGGATAAGAGAGGAGATACACAAGGTTGTTGCCAGTGGTGATAAGTGCACAAGTATCCTAAGACACCTGCAAAAGGAACTGACTTATTTAGCTTGTAAACAGTTATCTATTAAGGCAATCATGGGACAATCCAGAAACCTGAATAACTGTGATAAAAAGGATAATTTATGCTTCTCTTATTTTAGTAGATGTGTTTTCTCCCTTTTATTTTCTACTTAAGAAATTCCCTTTAGAAAACTCCTGCCTGCCTCAACAGCATTGAGAAGAACCAAATGAGACGATTTTTTGTCCTTTTAAAAAAGGACCATACACAAAGAATAAGGAATAGGGTGGATGTGGTCATTTTTATCAATGAACAATTATAACATGAAAGATTCTGGAACAAATACTATAAAATATATCATTTAGAAGCAAGAGTTTTGGAATGGAGTGTGGCTATATTCAAACTCTGTCTCTATCACTGTGATAGGTATGGCAAAATGGCTTAATTTAAAATCTTCAGTTTCTATATATGCAAAATATTTGCAACACATCTTGCCTTATTAGATAGTTGTAGGATAAATAAAATAATGTGTATATAGTGCTTAGTACATGGTAAGAGCTATTCCAAAATAATTCATTCTTAATACTAGTGTTTCATATTCCATTAAACATCACTTCCATCTCTTTTAAAATGTTAGAGTAACAAAGGATTTGGAATGTTTTCTGAAAAAAAATTTATCAGTTATATATACATAAATACACTTAAACCATTTTTTAGTATAACCATAATTTTATATGCCTAAAGTATATGCTCAGAAATACCCATAAATGCATATTAGCTTACATTTTTAATATTTACTGGAGAATTATGAAAAATTCAAATAATTGATTTCCAGTTATTTTCTCAGTAATCTCAATTTTCTTTTGTTTATTTGTTTTGTTTTGTTTTGCTTTAAGTCCTGTGTCTAGCTTCAATAGGTTTTGCAGTTTGATTGTATGGAAGACTGCTATTTGACAAGGTTTTTTATTTTTGTAAGCTCACTAAAATAATAAATTGCCCTTGTTTTGTTCAAAATTCAGATTAATAACTGTAATTCTCACATTGCATAATTACTACTTTTTATGTCTGAGGAAGAGATAAGACAAGGAGAGAGATCTATAAAGCAAATATTGCTATAGTTAAAATGGCCATAGAGGCCATAACGATTCAAAAACATTGTTTCAAACACTTAAAAATTGCCTGGGAAACTTGAGAGTACAATAGTGATAAAATATATTAGAAGAAGAGAATAAAGTTAAAAGATCAGAGTTATACTTCTTGCTTCCCATGCACAAAACATATTAAAACAAATGCAAGCCAGGTTCTGATTACCATGTAAGTGCACAATGGCATACAACATGAAAAAGCTTGCTGCTGAGGATACATGCTTAGCCACAACCATCTGCTCCTTTATGGAAGAAAGGGGATATTGTCGATCAATAACTTGTTTGCTTTGATCCATGGCCATTCTCCCTGAGGTATGGCAGTATCAAGCTAGCTTTCAGCTGTAGCTCATTCCCTGTTTAAGTACTTGGTACTTGAATACGTTTCATTTTAATCTGTGCTGTATAACTTGGGGGATATTTCCTCCAGAATTACTAGGGTACACACTGCTAATAGTCTAAAAAATGCAAATATAACAATCAGTAATCCTCTTCTAACTTTACCTATGATCACATTTTTACTTTTAATCTTTTAAAAATTATTATCCTTCATGCTCTGAAATACAGAATTTTAACATAACATTAAATGGTTTTATATCTTATAACCCTATGTATTTTATGAGGTACTCATTTATTTAAATATATATATATATATATATATATAGAGAGAGAGAGAGAGAGAGAGAGAGAGAGGGTATTTAAATATATATGTATTTTGTGAGGTACTAATTTAAATATATATATATATATATATATATATATATATATATATATATAATGCATAGGTCATACATACATCAAGTATAAAGTATATACATATATTCCATGAACCTTGAAGTTGAAGATTTAGCTAATTTCATTTCTGGAAAGTACTTGCTATGTGACTTAGTTGACAATACCATCCACCTCATCAAACCAATCAACTGAATCAAAAGTATCAAAGGTCCACTACTAATGACACTTAGATAAAGTTTGTTTGTTTTGTTTTGTTTTTACTTCATCATGGTGCAGAAACAATAAAACTCAGTAAAAACTGCACTTCGTGTTTTGAATTTTGATTTATACAGGCAAGTAGTATATGGCACAATACTGTCTCGTGATATAGGATAGAGGCAGCAATAAACAGCTCCCAGTCAGTCATGCAATCATGAAGGTCAGCAAGGTACTATGAAATGCACTGTGCTGCTATGATATTCAATCAGATGTACTAACCTGTTTTTCACTTCTCATGCTTTGAGTGGACAGTACCTACTTGTAAGTCAAAAAGCATCTGTAATTTCTTTCCAAACATCCCAAATTTGATTTCTAAATAAAATAAATAAGTTTGTAGTGTCTCTATAAAATGATCCTATTTTTAATTCTAATTTTGAAATAGAATGTTTTACTAAATCTCTTATAACAATTCTATGGGTCTCTGCTTTAGAAAATGTTTTCCTAACTTTATCTTTGATTGGCCCCTGGAAAGTCCCATACTGGAAAAACACACCATACCAGGCCTTTTATCTGTAAAATGGGAAGAAAAAAATGTGAAAAGAGAGTTGAAAATCAAAGTCTGGTAGAAGAATGTTTACTCTAATCAAGTTTAGAAAAGTCTTCCTATGATACGGAAGATTTGTAAATTGTTATCCATGACCCAACTATACCTGAAAGTCTTCCTTTTCTTTAACTTGAAGATTATTGCTTGAGTGTTCTACCTTGTTTTTCATATAGTATCTATTAAATATTATTTTGATCATGTAAAATGAGTGGGGTTTAAAACATTTTGAGACAGCATGTACATCCTCTGAAGTTTTTATTAAAGGGATGAAAGTGAATTCTAAACACTGTATCTTAGTTTGAATTCATTACCTAAGAAAATTGTTGACCAAATTGCTCAGTAGTTCACTTGTAAACCAGGATAACAGAAATACTGATTTTCTATAGCATATCAGCTTCATCTTATGTCTGCTTCCATTTAAGGCTTGGAAAGAAGGTACCATGCAACAATCCCAGGCCACAGTTTACTTCAAGTTGTCAGGGCTTGCCATGTTTTTTCACCACTTATGTCATTAAATCTTGTACCTCATATAGTAATATTCCTCTTTATTCAAGTATTCCAGTCATACTTGCTTCTTGGCCATTATTTTATCACACTGGTCTTGCTTTAGCAAGAACCAGTGGAGATGTCCATCAACAGATGAATGGATTACAAAGTTATGGGATACATACAAAATGGAATTCTATTCAACCAAAAAGAAAAACAAAATTATATCTTTGTAGGGAAATGGATGGAACTGGAGAACATTTTGCTAAGTGAGATTAGTCACAAAAATTAAAGGGTCAGATGTTCTCCCTTATATGCAGAAGCTAGGGAGAAATTGGGACACAGGAAGGGTTCCAGACAAAGAAGAAGAAATCTTAGTGAAATGAAGGAGGGACCTAACTGAGAGAGATGGGAGGGGTGGGGGAAAACTTTTAATGGTGATGATGTACATGCACAAAATTATCAAAGCTAATCAATGTGCTGGGCATGGGAAGGTGGAGAGGGAGATGGAGTGTGGTGGGAACTGAGAGAGGACTCAAAAAGTGCTATGTGCATGTATGCCTCTATCATAATGAACTTTACCAAAATGCATGGTTACAATGCATCAATAAAAATAAAAGAAATATAAAAAAGAATTTAAAAAATCTTCCTGCAAGGAACATCTCTTCTGTGAGATGCCATTATTACAGGATGAACATCTCTAATTCAAAAATCTAGAATTCTAAATCTTTCAAACTCTAAGGTTTTTTGAATGCCTATGTGATACCATAAATGTAAAATTTCACACTGTGATATCTTGTTTTATGCACAAAATTGTTAAGCTTATCATATAATATTACCCTCAGGTTAAAGTGTGTATGAAACTTAAATGAATGTCATGTTTAGACTTGGGTCTCATCCCAAAGGCAATTCATTATGTATATGCAAATATTACAAAATCTGAAAAAATCCTAAGTCTAAAACACTTTGGGTCTCAAACATTTTAGATAAAGGATATTCAACACAGATACTGGAAGTTACTATATAAGTCTTGCTGAAAGATAATCATGACTGAAATTAAATTTATATGTGGAAAGGCAGTGAAAGAAAGTGAGCAAATTCTGGATATACATTTGTAACACACATAATTATGCACATTTTATAAAAGTGTTTACTAAATTAGAAGGTAGATTAGGGAGGATGGGTTCAAAATCTCTTTTAACTCTCTGATTTCTTGTTCATGTGTCAAAGACACTAATCAGAGAAATTAAATTATGTTTTCTATGTTTATGCATTTTATTGACTTTATTAATGTCAGTCTTTTCATGCTATCTCAAAAAGAAATATGAGAAAGAATGAACTGTTTAAAGCTTCCAGGGTGTTGTTTCAAAAACAGAGGCAACATCTTACCAACTTTTGGTAGAGATCACTTTTATGTCACTGTTTCAACTGATGCACTTCCAAAAAGCCTGCAACCTGATACATCATTGTGATGTGTGAGATGTGAGAGTTGAAATGTGATTCATTTCTACATGGGCACATTGTCTTCAACTTTCACAATAGAATTTACTGAAAAAATGTATTTGACAAAAAGATCAACTTTCTTTCCTCAACAATTATTTTTCCCTTAACATGTATAGCTGTCTGCATTGGATTTCTCTTGGTATTTTGGAGAGGTACTTGAAGTGACTTCCCTATAAATGAGAGCTCAGACAGCAGGCATACAGGCTTCCATTCACCTGGGAGAGTTTGTGGTGGGCTCCTAAATCCCAAATCTAGTTTTCCTATCCTGAGAACTACAAATTTCTGGCCTCTAAAACCTCTTAGAGACTTCTGTCATCTCGAGCTTTCCCTTGTGTTTTATTCTAGCCCTCCTCTGCAGCTGCCATTTACATATTTTTCTATCATTTCATGGTTTAGCAGATGGAGAAATTAAAAAATAATGAATTCATAGAGTTTAACTCATCACAGTAATGAAGTTTCACATAAATGCTTCTTCCACCAAAATACAATATGCTTAGTTGGCACAATGGTTGTGCGATTAAACCTCTGAAGAGAAAGCCAATCCTCTATTCTGTAAGCACTATGTCCAGACATCCAACTAGCAGTTTGCAGTTACTTAACCTATCTTTTTCTCTTTGATAATTTGAATTTGCTTATATATGTGTTAATAATTATCTAGGTAATGTTTTAGATTAAGGCTTGTATTATTCACACAGACCCAAAGGAATGTGTAGGATTGCATGTAACAATGATGGAAAAGTCTTAAATTCTCTTAGTAATCAGTTATTCTGGCTACCTATTTCATCACAGAATTTCTTAAAAGAGTTTTACATAGGAATAACAATAGATAAAATCCAAACCTAATATTAACTTTGTAGATGAGAAAGAACCTATGGAGATAAAAATGACCTGTCCAAGGACAGATGGCTAATTATTGAGAGGGTAGGAACTAGAACCCAAATCCCATGCCTTTCAAACACACACTTTTCATCCATAATTCTGAAGTTACCAAATTGGTTAGGATGTTCCAAGTCTAGAAAAATAATCATTTGTCTCTGAAAAAGTATAAAATTTATAGGAATGTTTAATAGACGAAAACATCTCCAATTTACTACTGGAAAAATATACATTAAGTAGCATACTTGTAAGTTCTTGAAAGACAGACAAAACAACACTCTTAATATTAACCTCAAACTTGTACTAATATATCATATATAATTACATTTCCACTGTTTAAATGGAATTTACTTCAGAAGGATGCACTCAGTTTTATATAAGAGCTGACAAAGTGTCTAAAGTCAATAAATTCCTTCAGGCTAACATCGCATATGCTGGGCAAACTTCAAGTCTCTGCCGAAACTTCAGAGGTGTGAATTATTGCCCAGATGGATAATGATTATTCACTACAGCACTTCCTATAACAAGGTGTCTCTCTGGACAAAACATAAATATTAATAAAGGCTTTTGTTCTGGAATCAGTGCTAACATCAGAGGAGTATGAAGACTCCAGATCACTATAGTGGAGCTAGCCTAAAGGGAAACAGAAATACCTAGGCTATAATGGATCACCTCAACAATCATGAAGGGAGATAACAAATCTCAGGAACCAAGTAAGCAGGGTCTACTAAGAGCAGAAACATTGCCTAGGACAATAGGAAAAATAAGGATATATGCTTTGAAAGTACCACAGAAATGAAACATAAAATTAAAGGAATACTCCAGACATAATTTTGGGTAAGACAAAAATAAAATGGAAAAAGTGAAAACTATATGCATTAAAAACTATTCAGAAACTACATATAGCAAGGCTTCTCTAGTAGCCATATAGAATTCTATACTTATGTCTCTACATCTCTATTTTAAGTTTAATGGAGGCACTTATTTCAAAACTTTTATATGATTGAAAAATAATACAATATCTAGCAATAAAGTTCTTTGGATTTTCTGTGAGCACATTATTCTTTTCTTCTGTAAATGGACAAGAATCATTCACAGATTGCATTGGGAGCATGCTAGTATGATACCTCACTTCTGTATTCTTAGAAGTGGCCTGTCTTTTGAAATAAATGCTGTTTAATTTTTGGATAACTTATCTAAGGTGACTCTAAACCACTAAGAACAACTTTAAACATTCTAAATTATTCCAATACCTTACTTTTTAAATCTGAAGAAAGGCAATACTTAAAATTGTTTTTTTCATATGCATATGTCAAAAAGCAGTTGGATAATCTGCCATTTGGTAAAAATATTTCAAGACTCTACATGATCTCTATGTCTTTGGTTAAGTGCACAATCATAACAGTTTAATGTAGAAAATTATTAAAATATGTACGAAAAGTTCTCCAAATATTTACCAAATATATCTAATATGTATATCATGATCTATGTAGAAAATATGGACCATAATTATAACAGGCCAGTGTACAGGAGGTGTGATGCACCAACTCTGGATCTGCATTAGATTCCCATATCCTGCATCCACACCATTTTGCCTCCTGTGTTAAAAGCAAATCATCAATGTGAGGTCACTCAGGTCCAGATTTTATGTAAATGAATTTTCTACCTATTAGGAAAACATTGAAAAATATTGAGATATTTTTCATTCAAATATTTGGATTATCATTTTTAAGTTTTTTTTAATTAAAAACACTTATGCAAAGAATAGCCTATTAGTTGTTAGAATTGCTGTTGTTGTTGTTGACATTAATGCTAGACTTAGCTGGGTGTGGTGGCAAATGCCTGTTATTCCAGTACTTGGAAGGTTGAGACAGGAGGATCTCAGGTTCAAAACTAGCATCAGCAATTTATTGAGACCCAGCTTCCAAATTGAAAATAAAAAAAATAAGGCTGGAAGTGTAGCTCAGAGGTAGAATAGTAGAATGCCCCTAAGTTTAATCCTCAGTAATACAAACGATGATGATGATGATGATGATGATGATGATGATGATGATGATTTTAATAATAAGGAGAAGAAAAAGAAGAATAGACTTATGGCGCATGCATTCAATGCTGTTTCAAAAATGAAATTTAAGGGTAACTTTTTTTAGAAAAGTATCTCCACTTAGCTATAAGCCATTAATGGTCATGCAGTTATCTTATTGGTGAGAAAAAAGTAAATGGTCAGAAGCCAGGTGTGGTGGCACACTCTTGTAATCCCAGCATTTGGGAAGCTGTGACTGGAGGATCTGGGTTTGCGGCCAGTTTCAGCTACCTAGTGAGGCACTCCGCAACTTAGTGAGACCCTGTTTCAAAATAAAAGGATAAAAAAATAGGGCTGGGGGTGTAGCTCAGAGGTAGAATGCCCCTGAATTCAATCCCCGGTACTGAAAAAAAAAAAAAAAAAGGAAATGAGGAAATGGGCAGTTATATCATAGGCACTAGAAAAAAGAAGATTCCATATCTGGACTCTTTGGCTAATGGGTTGGAATGTGTCATAGTTTTCAGGCCACAATATCAACCAAGTAAAAAAAGAAGCTTCAATTAGTAAAAATATAGTCCCACAAATACAAAATGAATAAGACTAAGAAATATTCCTCTGGCTAAATCTTTTCTACTAAGTTGTAAATCTAGCCTAATCTCAAATGCCTTACAGAGAATTCTTGGGTTTCTAAGGACACATTTCAGCTTATTCACTGGAGAACTCCTAGTAGAATACAGGCAGCATATTAACTACCTCCATCCCTGTCCCCTATTTCCCTGGAAAATCCCATCAATCCTTTCTCTTGGACATCCTGTGACTACCTGTCAAACACTTGAGACTGAACATGCTAAATGGTGGGGGGGTCCTGATGTCTGCCTTGAGGCACTGTTTTACTTGCTGCCAAAGCAGCTGGCAACACCTTCCATTGGTGCATAAACTGCTGACACTAATACTATGGTAGCTCTGTGCTCTCAGTGTCCCATGGTGATGTTTGAGCTTTTACTTATTTGTTAATTACAGGTCTTAAAGATTAAGCCATAAACCTATGGGGAACCAGAGGAAGGAAGCTATAAATGACTAAATTCCAATATAAAGTTATTACTTCTTTCTTATGCTGGTCTTGGAAACAAATTTTTCAGCCATTTTTCTTCTTAATCAGTATAGTATTTTCCCAGAATTTCTGTATTTCTTTCTCTAGAATTGTGTGCATATATAAGAATTCAGACTTAATCAGGAATCTCAGTTCTAATGAAGAGAAAAGATAAGAACAAAAGCAGACCCAGTAATACCATTTCTGGGTATGTACCAAAAAGAATGGAAACCAAACTGCCAGACTAATGCATGTGTATCTATGTTTATAGCTGAACAATTCACAATTGCCAAACTATGGAAATAGCCAAGATATCCATAAACAGATAAATAGATTACAAAACTGTAGGGTATGTACACAATGGAATTTTACTCAGCCATAAAGAAGAACAAAATCATATCATTTGCAGAGAAATGGATGAAACTGGAGAACATTATGCTAAGTGAGATTAATCAGTCCCAAAAAGTGAAAGGTTGGATTTTCTCCCTAATATGCGAAAGCCAGGGAGAAAAATGGGACATAGGAGGGATCCTACACAAAGAAGAAGAAACCTTAGACAAGTAAAGAAGGAGATCTGAGAGTTATGGGAGGGGAGAAGAGGGAAACACCCTAAGGCGCATGATGTACATTCACAAACATATCATAGTCAATCACTAAGCCAAGCAGGAGAGAAGAAGGGGTGCGGGAATGGGATAGGAATTGGGGAAGAGCTAAATGAGTGATGTGTGCATGTATGCCTCTATCATCCTGTACATCATCAAGATGTATTATTACAAAAATGCACCAATAAATTTTTAAAAAATTAGTAGTTCATATTAAAAAACTACATTGAAAATAAATATTGATCATTTTAAATTAAAATTCTTAATTCACTTTTCAACTGATCATAAAGCATTTGCCAACAACTCAAAACTTAACTATATTAAAATCAATTTTTCTGTTGTATTTGACATTTATTCTGAAAAAAAAATGCTTGACTTGAAACACTGTTTAAGGCTGCTATTTGCAAAATTCCTAGGATACTTATAAAAATAATCATCTTAAGTTTTCTTTCTTACAGTCTCATAAGCTCATTCATACAATCCTTACCCTTTACAATGTATGAGAAATTAGAAAAATTCCATGATTTTTTAAATTTTTTTAACAAATATACAGTTTAGCCTTAGCAATTAAAATACCAGTCCAAGAAATTAATTAAATCATGAAGAGAAGAACATTCTCTCCTCATTTATCTGAGTTCCTTAAAAGCTGGACAACCTGCCTTAGGAAAAAGGGTACATGTGCATGTATGCCTCTCAGGCTGCTTCTAATTTCTGAGTAGGTTGTGTTTCTTTTTAATAAGGCTTTCTATAGATTTATCAGTTTTATTTGTCATTATAAGGGCTAAACTTATCTTCATGTTTTAATAGTATTAGCATAACTTATTGATTTTCACTCATTTTATTATTTCTTTCTTCTATGTATTTTAAGTTTAACTTGCTCTTCCTTTTCTAGCATGTTAAGGTGAAATATTAGATCATTATTGCTTTTGATAAGCATTTAACTCTCAAGAGTTAAACTTAACGTACAAAACTTAAATATTAAACTTCAAATATACATTGTTTTTCAAATGGTTAGTGTATATGTGTATACTTCCAAGTAATTTACTGTATTATACTTTCTTCTTATTTGATTTTTTAAATTTTCTAATATACCTTATTATTTTTACTTGTTCTGTCAATTACTTAGAATTATTAAGATCTATTCTCACATATTGGGATTAATTAACTTTTATTACTTTGCCTTCTAATTCAATTAATCTGTTTCAGAAAATATATTCTGTATAATTTACATACTTTGAAATTCATTTCAACTTGTTTTAGAGTTTTATATGTTAGCATTTCATTTAGTATACTAGGAAAAATACATTCTAAATTAGCAGGGTAGAGTATTATCTAAGTTAATTTTCAATTAAGTTGAAAATTGAGACTTCAGCATTTAATTCTAAAAAGAATTTAAATACTAATTGAAATATAAAAATAGCAATAACATTAATTAAAATATTACACATTTTATCAGCTTATAGAAAATTACCTCAAGAAAAATTTGAGATGATTTATAATGAATAAATGCACTAATGTCTTAGAAACAGATAGGAATAGTTGAATACAGAAATTATAAGTATTAATTAAAAGTATTTGTTTTGAATACTCTTAAGAATTCTAATTAAATACTAAGTAATCAAATAACTTAGTATCATAAAATAAAAGAAAACAATGAAAAATTAATTAATGATGTTCCAGTTCAGTTTCCTTTTCTGACAATATCACAGGCCACAGAGATAAATTTTAAAAAGTTGTATTAGTTTTGATTATGTTATGTTTATTTGTTTTAAAGTATAATATTTAACTAGAAATTTATTTCAATTATGGAGTGCTTGCCTAGCACCTGTCAGACCCGGGGTTTAATCCTTTTCATTGGAAAAAATAAAAATAAAATAAAAGCATACTTGGATTGCATGATATTAGTTTTAAGAATTGTCCAGTCCATAAAGTGATTATCATGGAACAAACAATGCAGGTAGTTGGGGCTACTTCAAGTGTACTGAGACTCTTCAATATTTCTATCATTATATTTAGTAGAATAAATGATATTATATGCATCAAGATTTTATATCATACTAAACTAAAGGCTTTATAATGGGAAGCAACTCTGAAAAATAAATGTTTGAAACATTATAATTTAGAATGATTTGGAGTGTAAAGAGGTATGAGCCAGTAAAAGATTTACTTTATTCTCTATTTTTTCTCATTGTTAAATTGCTATAACACTAATAAGTGGCCAATAGTATGTTTGTAAATTTAAAGAAAAATAGGCTTAATTTTGACAAATAGAATAAGTAAACAGTATGTATTAGTAGTAGTAGTTATAAATATTACAGGCACAAACTAAATATCAAATATGTACATTAAAGTAGTCACCAATAGATAATTAAAATTGCCATTAGTAGGGTAAAAATGTTTTCTTTGAATGAATCAACTTTCTTGATATTTATATCATAACATAGAGTGTTAGCTTTCTTTTGTTGTAATGGAATACCTTAGATAATAAACTTGAAAGGAGAAGAGATTTATTTTGGCTCATGGTGCCAGTCTATGTTCACCTGTCTATGATTTGAGCCTATGGCAAAACAGCACATCACAGTAGGAGTGGATGGAGGAGACTATTGCTAAACTCACAGTGGTCAAGAAGCAAAGTGAGAGAGAGGAAGGGTCCAGCGACCCAACAGCCCCTTCAAGGGGATGCCCTCTTTTGTGGTTTGAATATTGAATGTCCCCTGGAAAAGCTCACATAGTAGCAATGCAAAATATTGAGAGATGAAATAATTGAACCAGAAGGCTAATTCTATCAGTGGATCAATCCATTGATAGATTAATGATTTGAATGGACTTACTGGGTAGTAACGTTTGAATGGAATTATTGGGTGTCCTAAGCAGGTAGGGTATGACCAGAAGAAGTAGGTAGCTGAGGATCTAACCCTGAGGACTATATCCGATTTTGGTCCCTTTTCTGTCTCTCTTTCTCTGTTTCCCAGCTGCTATGAGCTAGTAGCTTTCTCCACCATGCTCTGCTGCCATAGTGGTTTTTATTTGGGGCTGGCCAGGTATGGACTGAACCATCTGAAACCCTGAACAAAGTAAATATTTTCTCCTCTAAGTTGATCTCATCCAGTGTTATGGTCACAGCAAAAAAAAAAAAAAATCTTACTACATCACTCCTCCAATGACCTAACATTTCCATTGGGCCCTACCTACTAAAGGTTCTATCATCTTCTAATAGTGTTACAAGCTGATGACCAAAATTTTAGCATATGAGAGTTTGGGTGAGATTTATGATCCAAACCATAATATACAGAAAGGTTGTAGCCTTCATTTATTGTCATAGAGACCATTATAAATTGTATCCTCCTCAACAGTTCTGAACTTGTATGCTCCATAATTTTCTTCACAACCAATTTTACAGGGAAGACTTGGATATCATTCTTATGGAGCTCTATTTTCTGTTCCTGTGATAAGTTTAAAATGACCTTAAACCACATTCATTCTGTCAATCCTTATCTACTAATAATTTCACAAATAACTGTGGAGTTTGAAAAAAATGACGACAAATCTATGCCCAGGTGATAACTGGAAAGTTTAACTCAACACTTTAGTTGAAAATGTACAAATTAGGAGACACAAAGATATAATCTGCAATACTTGTGTTGTTCAAAAGTCAATCAAAGGAGAGTCCAGATTATATAACATATAACAGAACTCTGTATTCTTATGCTACTTGCATCACTGCATACTCATCATTTGTTGCACATTGTTTCTTCTATAGTTTAGCTGCATAATAAATATTTTGTGACTTAAATAATAAACTGTTGTTTACTTGTCCCAGGGGATTTTTGAAAAAACTTTTTTTGGTGTGTGGTACTAGGGATTGAACTCAGGGACATTATACCGATGAGCTACAGCCCTAGTCCTTGTTTTAATATTTAGTTTAAAATATAGTCTTGCTATATTGCTTAGAATCTGCCTAGATTGTTGAGGCTGGCCTCACACCTGTGATCCTCCTGTCTCAGTCTCACATGTACTGGAATTATAGGCATGCAACACCATTCCAAGATGAAATTTTAAAAATCTTAATAAAGGAAACATCCTTGTTTGCTTACTGAAATATAAAGCAATATACCTCATATATTTTTAATTCTAATAATACTCATTTTGACAGAAATATTAATATTTGGTTTTGAAATTTAAATAAAACTTATCAAATCTCAATAGGCCAAAAATAGAATTAAAATTATTTTTAAATTAATTTCCTAAGTAATGTCATACTTTATATAGCTTCTATGCTCATGAGAAGCTCTATGACTTCTCTTGTCATTGAATAATGTACTCTACCTTATTCTAGGACATCTTTAATGTTAAATTTTTAACAGCTTTCATATTAAGATTATTTTAAGGTGAATAAATTACTAAATTCATATTAAAGAAAAGATTATTTAACAATTCTGTACCCATTACCCATAACAGTTTAGTTTCCATTGTCCAAATTATTTGAGAAATTCATTTTTAACTCTCAGTAGGGTGACCAATAAAACATCAGGCAGCTAATGTTGGGAAATGAGAATAATGGGAGAGGGAAAGGAACATGGGGGTAGGGAATAAGAAAGCATTTTATTTGTTTACTAGTGAACCAAGAGAATGTTATATTAGATTTGTTCATTTTCTAGCCATGTGTGCTAGAATAATCATTTTCAAAGTATTTATTTTGTTTAATCATGTCTTTTCCAAATACTATCAGGTTTTTTTGGTTAATGGGAGTAGATTTATAAATAAGTAAAATTTATTGCATGAATCCTCAGCATAAAGTAGTGAGCAAATACATTCAAATCTTGTCATTGCTCATAAAGCCTTCAAACTCAGAGGTTTCATTTGCCAAGAAAAGAGGACTGAATGTAATTTCCTTTCAACAATGTAATAAAATGCTTCCTTTCTAGGAAATTTCAGTTTTGTGTATTGGTGGATGGTGAGGTAGTGTCACATACCATTACTGAATTGCTACCTACTTACTAGAAAAGTTTTCTTAGGGTAAAGGGTATAAAAAAGTCAGTCAACAACACTTGTGGTGAGTCATTCAGCATTATTAAATCTGATGTGCCTGTTAGGTTTAATGTTGCATTCACTTCATTTTTGCATTAACTTCATATCCATTACTGACTTATGAGTCCACAAATATCTTTTTTTTTGCCAGCATTTAATTGTAAGATGCTTCAGTTTGCACTGAATTTCCTGTGCTGCCTTCCAATAATGACATTGTTTCAGCTGTGAGAACTTATTAGAAAATATATGATGCTTGCGGCTTTGCAGAAGTCAATTCCCCCCTGTGGAATAATCTCCATTCTAATTTGACTGTAAAATCCCCATAAATTATTTCAATCTCATTTTAGACGGGTACATATTTCATTGATTGGTAATAGCCTTAAATTACTTTTTATTGTGATTGTAATGTTTTCTTGTCAAATAGCAGGAAACAGTAAATTATACAGTAATTTAATAGTTGGAAATATACACAAGCAAAAATTGTTATTAACAATGATAAACCATTAGAACAAATTGTAGCCTGTACAGACCTAATCAGTTCTTCATGTCTGCGATGTAAGAAATTAGTCCTTTCTTCCACAATGTTTAATTAATCTGGAATCCTGAACTAGTATGCAAAATAAAACCTCTGTATTTGGGAGCAGTAAAATCATAAAATCAGAATGCAACAAAATATGTTCAGTGGCATTTATTTGGGTTAAGAATGGTTTGATTTTAATACCTGAAATGCCATATTGAAAGCTTAGTACTAAACTTCTGTTAGCTATCAAAAAGTAAAGACTTCTTGACCTTAAATGAGCCTTTCCACCACAAGCTCAGACAAAATGATGTCATCACTGTAAATGAAAGACAAGTGGGTCTGTACAAGAAGCATAATTGCACTGAGAGTATTGTAAGCATGAGGCTTTCATGGAATTTGTGTGCACACTTCAGATGGAAGCCCTCAGGGATTTCTAGTGGGCTCTAATCGGAAGTGAAAATTTATGAAAATCAGTCTCTTTCATCTGAAGGCTGAATCTGCAAAACCTCATAGAGTGGCACTGCTCTTTAATCAAACATGAGTACGCTATTTCTAAACCTAAATCATATCCACTTCAGTGTCCTTAGACAATCGCCTGACTTTTCCAGAATCCAGTGCCATAATTAAAGAAAAATGTCATTTTAGAGATTTTCAACAACCACTTACTACTAGACCTGTCTCTTTTGTGAATTTTTAAATTACTAAAATTAAATAATTTGATTAATGAAATGACACCAGCAATATTTGTGCGTTAAACCACACTTACACAAGCTAAAGCCGTATTGAGGTGGCCGTGGAATGCTTAGGGGAAAGCAGGGAGCAGAATCCTGAGAAGGTCCTGGGCAGCAAACCTGTGTGCAGCACCCTAGCCGTGTTTCTCCAATCTTGCTGTCTTTGTAACCCTGAAGGACTGGGAGTACATGGAAGATTTCTGAGATGCCCTCTGGTCCTCCTTCTCAATTTTCTGCCAATTAGCTCCTGGTTTCCTTTAATCAAACCTAATCTCTTTAGCAAGCAACTACTTAATCAAACACTTAAGCATTTTTTCTTTCCTTCTTCTCTAGTCAGGCTGAGGATTTTCCAAATCTTCCCATTCTGCTTCCCATTGCCACCAAATCTGAACATAAGAGGTTGAAAGTAACCATTAGCTACCCGAATGCTTTGCTGTTCAGAAAATGCTTCTACCAGCATTTCAACATTCTTCAATTGGACCTTTCATAAGGCTGCAAGTCATGGACACCGGTCAGCCAAGCTAGTCACTATTTTATAACCAGGATTGGGTCTTCTCCAGTTGCCAGTAAAACATCCCTCATTTCCATCTGAGAACTCATCAGAATGGCCTTCACTATTCACATTTCTATAAGTTTTCAGGCCATGACTGCTTAACCAATCTCTAGGAAGTTCTGTCTCTGTCCTAGTCTCCCCCTATCTGCTGAACCTTTGTCCACATGGTCAGACTCATCTACAATGATCCATGTAAAGCAACACAGGACTTTTGTAGCATGTTCCTCTAAACTTCCTTTGCCTGTTAGGTAGTTCCAAATCTGCTTCCACATTTTCAATTTTGTTTCAAGCACTCCACTCTTTTCTATTCTAGTATTGCTGTAACAAAATGCCTGTGACTTTGGTCTTTGTAAAGAAAAGAGGTTTACATAGCTTGTCGTTTGGAGTTTGAAATTCCAAAATCTGGCAGATTCCTCAGGTTACCATCCAGTAAGTCTTCTGGCTACATCACAACACGGCAGATAGCATCACAGCAAGAGTGCATTGAAGAGGCAGTGAGAGGTTGCAGGATAAGAAAAGAAGCAAGGGATGGGGTAGAGGTAATTTTCACTCTTTATAACAACCCACTCTTTTGGGAACTAATTAGTGTCTCATGAGTACTGCATTAACCTTTCCTGAGGGTGGTACCCCTAATGTTCGAATCACCTTCCATTAGGCCTCACAGCTTAAAGGTCCTACCACCTCTCATCTTTGTCACATTGAAGACTAATCTTACAGCACATAAATCTTTAGAGGACACACTCAAATTATGTTTAAACCACAGCAAGTTGGTTCTTGCATGAACAGATGAGTTAAGAATTTAGGAAATCAAATATAATGATATGCCAAATAGTAAATTATATTTTACTTTGGAAAATGTTTAATGATTCTGTGTATGACAGTGTGTGAATTACGTGCATTTCTGTATTTGTATATCTTAAAATGAATCTTCAGTTAAATTTAGTATTCTCAGTAACTTTTTTGTTTAATGCCAAATGAATAAATAGTGGTGTTCTAATTATGGTCCATAAACTCTGTTTGGAACTGCATTGGGGATACACATAAAAAAGTAAATACTTTCTCAGGCCTAGAGGGATCAATTAAAATTTTAATCATGGTTATAGCAACATAATATAATCTCTTGTGGAGTTCAAGTCCAACTTCAGTTGACTATAGTCTCCTGAAAATGGAGTTACCTACTAGTTTCTATAATTAAACCACACTGCTTGCTCTGGCCATAGCTCACAGCTCTCTTACTGGAAGATCTTTTTATTTTTTAAGATAACATTTTTAATCAATTTTGGATTCACAGAAAAGAGCTGAGAAAAAGCTATAGAGATGTCCCATATTTTCTTCTTTCCTCACATATCCAAAGCTTTTCTTATCAAAATCTTCCCCCAGATTATGAGTGATGAACCTATGTTGATAACTCATAATTACACAAAGCCAATAGTATAATTTAGAGTTCACCCTTGATCCTTGTGGTTCATACAGTGTTTGATAGTATGTCTCCACTTCATTGTATTATACAGAATATTTTCATTGCCCTAAAATTTCTCTTGGAATTACTACCATCAACTTTATGTACATATGTGAGGATACCAATGTCAATCTCAGTACCCTGTATGGAGAAAGAAGGTATGGAAAGGGAGCAGAGGGAAAGTCTACCAAGTGCTGTGTGCATGTATGTCAGTATCAGCATGATTTACATTATGATGCGAGATTATAATGCACCAATAAAAGTATATGAAAATAATAATAGAATTCTCTATGTTCTGTTTATTTCTTATTCCTCAACTCCCAAATACTGACAATCACTGATTTTGTTACTTTCTCCATAGATTTTTCTTTTCCAGAATGAATATATATTTGGAATCATACAGTGTTTAACATTTTCAGATTGTCTTCTCTCAGTAATATGCATTTAAGTTTCCTCCACTTCTTTTTATGGATTCTTAGCTCATTTCTGTGTAGCGTTAAGTAATATTTCGTAAACTGAATATACCACAATGTATCTATTAACCCAAATAAAATAATGTTGGCTGTTTCTAAGATTTGGCAACTTTAAGTAAAGCTGCTAAAAATATCATGTACAGGTTTTTGTACAGATATATGTTTACAATTCATTTGAATGCTCAGGAATAAGATTACTGGATCATACATTAAAAGTCTGTCTATTTTGATAAGAAACTGCCAAATCATCTTCCAAAGTAGTTCCACCATTTTTTAATTCAACCATCAGTGAATGACAGTTGTTTTGTTCCGCATTCTCACCAGCATTCGATATTTTCAATGCTTAATATTTTAACCAGGGGTGGTGGCACACGCCTGTAATCCCAGTACTTGGGAGGTTGAGACAGAAGGATCACAGGTTTGAGGACAGCCTCAGCAAGTGGTGAGACTCTCATCAACCTAGCGAGACCCTGTTTAAAAATAAAAATAAAATAATAGATCTGGAGGTGTAGCTCGAACATAGAATGCCTCTGGGTTCAATCTTCAGTACCACACACACAATAAAAAGAAAGTTTAGCCACACTATTATGTGTGAAGAGACATCCCATTATTGGAATAACTTGAATTTCTCTAATGTCATGGGATGTGCAGTATATTTTAATCCCAGTCCTGTATTTTTTTTGTTTTTCATTTTGAATCAAGGTCACCCTAGGTTGCTGAGGGCCTCACTAAGTTATTGAGGCTGGAATTGAACCTGCAATCCTTCTGTCTCGGCCTCCCAAGTGCTGGGATTACAGGCATCTGTAATCACCAACTAGTTTTATTTTAGATCCTTTGCCCATTTTTTGATTGGGTTATTTGCTTTCTTAGTTGCAATTTTCTTGAGTTCTTTGTATATCCTAGATATTAGACCTCTATCTGAAG
This sequence comes from Graphiurus murinus, assembly GCA_004027655.1. Taxonomy (NCBI): domain Eukaryota; kingdom Metazoa; phylum Chordata; class Mammalia; order Rodentia; family Gliridae; genus Graphiurus; species Graphiurus murinus. The sequence goes on from PVLC010002004.1 coordinate 51,608, forward strand.
TGTAACTGGCAAAAATTTTCTCCCACTCTGTAGGCTCTCTGTTGAGGTTCTTGATAGTTTCCTTTGCTCTGCAGAAGCTTTTCAGTTTAAGGCAATCCCATATATTGATCTTCCTTTGAGCTGCTTGTGCTTTTGGGGTCTTGTTGAGAAAGTTTTTACCTGTGCCTATATGTTCAAGTGTTGGCCCTATGAAAATCTTAAAGTCTAAAAAGTCTTCATTTTTTTCTTCTTCTTCAATATTGTGTTGAGTATTCTAGATTTTACTTCAAGTAAATGCTGGAATCAGTTTGTGTACATCTTTAAAGTAATTGGTTGGACTTTTGTTTGACATTAAATTGAATCTATAGATCATATTGGGAAGAACTGATATCTTTATAATATTTATTCTTCTTATCCATGAGCATGAAATATATCTCCATATATTATGTTCCTTTATTTTGTTCATAAGAGTTTCATTATTTTCTTCATATAGATTTTGTATGTATTTTGTTAGATGGACAAAAAAAACTTTCTCAAGTTTTTTTCTCTGTCTATTGATATAAACATATGTTTTGAGGATCTATTGATATGATGGATTACATTAATTTATTTTTCAATTCAGACTTTTTATATTAGAGATCAAGCACTTTTGAGCATAAGGTATAATTCTTCTCATACATTGTTAGATTCAATTTGCTAATATTTTGTTGAGAAGTTTCATACCTATGTTTATGAGATATATTAGTCCATAGCTTTATTTCTTTAAATGTCTTTGTCTTGTTTTGGCATTAGTGTAATTCTGGCCTCACAGAATGAGGAATTCATGGAGTTAGAAAACAGTTCTGTTTCTATTCTGTGAAGGTGATTGTAAAACATTTGCAAATTTCCCCCTTAAATGTTAGAATTCACCAGTGAATACATCTGGGCCTTGTGCTTTCTGTTTAGAAAGATTATTAATTATTGCTTCAATTTATTTAATTGGAATAGTATATTTCTCCCAAAGTTCATGTGTTAGAAACTTATTCCCAAAGGCAATCATATTGACCAGCAAGATATGTAAGAGATGAGGTGATTAGTTCATGAAGGCTTTGTCCTAACTAAAGGATTAACATTGTTATTGTAAGAGTGGGTTCATTATCATGAGAATGGACTTGAGATAAAAGTATCTTGCTTTTTGATGTCTTCTGCCATGTTATGACTTAGTAAGAAAGTCCATATATAGGACCCTGCTCTTAAATTTCCCATTCTCTCTAAATATGAGCCAAATAAACTTTTATTATTTATAAGTTACCCAGTCTGTGATATTCTGCTATATAGCATGATATTGACTAGGTGTTATCTATATTTTATTTTAAAATACTTGTAAAACAAAAACAAACACATATATAAAATGTATGCATCATGAAAACTTGACATATGTAAACATTCTATAATAATTGGTACACTAAAATTAATTAATATTTCCATACCACCCATAATTACCATTTGTCCTGGAGGTGGATGTGGATGTATAATAAGAACACTTGAACTCCACTTTCTTATCAAATTTCAAGGACAACTTGAGTGCTTTAAGGACTCATTCTATTTCATCTGAGTTATCAAATTTATGTAGAGTTTTTATAAGATTCTTTTATTGTTTTTTAGTAACCATGATGCCTGTAATTATATTGTCTTGTTCATTTCTAATATTATAAATTTGGATCTTCTTTCGTTTTTAGTTTTTCTCATGAATTGGTCTTTTTTTTTTTTTTTTTTTTTTTTTTTTTTTTTTTTTTTTTTTTTTTTTTTTTTTTTTTTTTTTTTTTTTTTTTTTTTTTTTTTTTTTTTTTTTTTTTTTTTTTTTTTTTTTTTTTTTAGCTTTTCCAAAAGTCACCTTTGATTTCGCTGATTTCCTCTATTAATTTCCTGTTTATAAACTCATTGATTTCTACTCTAATTTTTATTTTTATTCATACATTGTAAGCATACATCTTTGTTAGGTACAAATTGATAACAATATATGTGCTCACAATTCTCATTTGACCCCTTCCCCAAATTCCCACCCCGCTCCCTCGCCCTCCTTCCCTCTCAAGTTCAGTTTAGTAAGTAACCTTGATATACATTAGTGTGCCCCCCCACCACCCATCCAACCCCTTCGGTTAAATCAACTTATTTGCTTTCAAGGGTCTCTCCTTTTTCATCTGGAGACCCTCTTATGCCCCATCTTCTCCCTAGCCTCCGCAAATTAGGGAGAACATATGCTTCTTTACTCTTTGTGACTGGCTAATCTCACTAAACATAATGTTTTCCAGTTGCATACATTTCCCTGCAAATAACATGATTTTGTTCTTCTTTATAGCTGAGTAAAATTCCATTGTGTACATATCCCATAGTTTTGTAATCCATTCATCTGTCGATGGACATCTTGGCTGCTTCCATAGTTTGGCTATTGTAAATTGTGCAGCTATAAACATAGATACACATACGTCGGTCTGATAGTTTGGTTTCCATTATTTTGGGTAGATACACAGAAGTGGTATTGCTGGATCATATAGTAGGTTCATTCCCATACATCTGAGGATCTTCCATACTGTTTTCCAAAGTGGTTGCACTAGTTTGCAATCCCACCAACAGTGTATCAGAGTTCCCACTTCTCCACATCCTCGCCAGCAGTTGCTGTTGTTCATGTTTTTTATGATTGGCATTCTGATTGGAGTTAGGTGAAATCTCAAGGTGGTTTTGATTTGCATCTCTCTGATTGCTAATGATGTGGAACATTTCCTCATACATTTATTGGCCATTTGTATTTCTTCTTTTGTGAAGTGTCTATTTAGATCCTTTGCCCATTTTTTGATTGGGTTATTTGCTTTACTCTAATTCTTATTTATTTTCTTCCTCTTACTTCTATTTAACTTGCTCTGTCTTTCTACTTTCCTAAAGTAGAAACATTTTATTGGTTTCAAGAGTTTATTATTATTATTATTATTATTATTATTATTATTATTATTATTATTATTATTTTGGCGGTACTGGGGATTGAACTCAGGGGCATTCTACCTCCGAGCTATACCCCCAGCCCTATTTTTTATTCTTTATTTTGAAACCGAGTCTCACTAAGTTGCGGAGTGCCTCACTAGGTAGCTGAGGGCCTCACTAGGTAGCTGAGGCTGGCCGCAAACCCGGATCCTCCGGTCTCAGCCTCCCAAATGCTGGGATTACAAGCGTGCGCCACCACGCCCGGCTGAGTTTATTATTTTTAATATAAATAATAAACTATTATATACATTCCATGCTATAAATACCTTGGCAAGCACTGTTTTTGGTGCAGCTCACAAACTTGATTCATTGAGCTATACTTTTTATTTAGTTTACATGCTTATTTATTTAATTTACTTAATCTTTACACATCTAACATTCTAATTACCTTGCTTGTATTAATTTCACAATTTACTTTATTATGATAAAACAGACTTTTTATTATTTCTTTTTTTCAAACTTGTGTTTAATGACTCAATGTTATCTCTCATGGTGAGTGTTCAATGGACTTGAGGAGAAAGTGTGTTTTGGGTAAAGGCATCAATATATATTAATGGTGTCCAGTCAATTAGTGGTGGTATTGAATTGAACTATTTCCATTATTTGTTAATTTCTCCTTAGCATTGTATCAATTTTTGTTTCATGTAGCTTGATGGTTTATTGTTAGGCATATTCACATTAAGAATTGTGTCTTCTTTGAGAATTTAACCTTTTTTATTACATAATGCCTTTCCTTTATCCCTAATAATTGTTCTTGCTTTGAAATCTATTCAGTATGAAATTTGTTCAGCTCCTTCTGCTTTATTCTTCTGGTATTTCTCATCCATTGATGATTAATCCGTATTAGTCATTAGATTCAAACTGGGTTTCTTATTGATAATGTAATTGGATTTTATTTTCTGATTCATTTATATTCTTTGTCTTTTAATTATCCCATTTAGTTCATTGATACTCAAAATGTTATTGGCATAATCTAATTAATATGTCCTACTGTTTTGTGTTTGTAGTCCTTGTTCTTTACTCCTGTTTTTATCTTCCACTTTTTGTCTACCTTTTATATTTTGAGTATTTTATATCATGGCATTTTCTGTCTTAGCATATTACTTATACATTTTAAAAATATTTCTAAAATTTAAAATATACATTTATAATTAATCCATATACACTTTTCAATAATACTGTATTGATTTACAGGTTACATAGGTACTTATAATGACAAAAATATCCCAAATTCACTCTCTCATCCTTTACTTCATTATTGTTATTCATATCACATATATCTATAGTATGTATATAAACATATATATGCATATACAATCAAGTATATTTTGAGTATTTGAGTAAGATGAATAAAAATTTAAATTTGTCATTACAAATTTATTACTCAGCACTTTTCCTTTCTTTATATACATCCAAGTCTGACCTACATTACATTTTTTCTCTCTAAATACCTTCTTTTAATATTTCTTGCAAGGTAGGATTATGGCAACAAATTAAATCCATATTTGAAAAAGTTTCATCTCTTCACTTTTGAAAGATTTTTCAAAAACTAAATTTAAGTGAGTGTTTGTTTATCTCTTAGCACTTTAAATTTCTCACTATACTTATCTTCTTCCTTGTATAATTTCTGAATAAGTCACATCTAATTCTTCTTATTATTGTTCCTCTATAGATATTTTTATCCCTGTTTTTTTCAGGATTATTTTCTTTATCTCTGACTTTCCATAGTATAAAATTGATATGCCCCAGTTGTTAGGAAAATGAGTGCCTTTTATTCTGCATCATGTTATCTGAGTTTCTTAGATCTCTGGGTTGTTGTTGGACATTAATTTTGAGGAAAATTTCAGTCACTGTTATTTCAAATATTTCTTCTGATCCTTTCCTTTTTTCATCCTGGTATCCCAATTACATGTATGTTATGCCTTTTATAGTTGTCCCCTAAACCCATAATATTCTGTCTAGTTATCTTTAGTCTTTTTTTCCATTGATTTCCAACTTTACAGGCTTTATTGAGCTACCCTCAAGCTCAGGTTCTTACCCGAGCTCTGTTCAGTCTCCCAAGAAGCCAAACAAAGGCATTTTATCTGTTTTGCAATATTTTTTTTACCTTTAGAGTTTTATTCTGGCTTTTAGAATTTTCATCTATTTTCTTACATGACCATTATTCTTGGATGCTGTCTACATTTCATTAGAGCCTTTATCATATGAATTATGTATTTTTACAATTCCCTCTCTGGTAGATTTGATTTCCTTACCATATCTGGTTCTGATGTTTATTGTGTTTCTTCAAGTTATGTTTTCTGTTTTATGATATGTCTTATGAGTTTTTCTTGGCTGAAAATCGTGATGTTCCTGGTTAAATGACTACTGTATGTGGCCTTTTAGTAATAAGTTGAGGTGTTGAGGAAAGTAAAGTGTTCTATTGTCTTACCATTGGGTCTTAGTGAGCCTTTGCCTCTGAACTGCAAGCCTTACAAGTATTTCTCAATCTTCCCCCAACCACAACCACCTTAGGTGAGAATGGATGACTATAGTGGACTGAAGTTGAGTATTCCCTTCCTGCAGGTTGTTTAGGATCTGATAGTACTTCAGAAGGTTAGATTATGTTTAACAAGTTTCACCAGTTGGTAGGTATATTTTATTTTATTTTATTTATTTATTTATTTTTTTTGTGGTACTGGGGATTGAACTCAATGGCATTCTACCTCCGAGCTACACCCCCAGCCCTATTTTGTATTCTTTATTTTGAAACCGGGTCTCGCTAAATTGCGGAATGCCTCACTAGGTAGCTGAGGCTGGCCGCGAACCCGGATCCTCCGGTCTCAGCCTCTCGAATGCTGGGATTACAAGCGTGCGCCACCACGCCCGGCGGTAGGTATATTTTAAAACGGTTTCCTTCCTCTTGTCTTACTGAAGACACTATATAAATATATATATATATATATATATATATATATATAATTTTTTTTTGATACTTACTATGAGAACCTAGAGGAAAATTTCCTGGAGATAAAATCCTGCAAAAGACTAGATTGCCTTATAACTGTGTCCTCCCAGAGTGTTTGACTGTCAGAGTTGTCTCCACCCAGCCTCCATCAAATTGTCAATTACAATTTCAGGTATTATTTCCCTGATATCATTCTTGTGGCAGTCTGTGATCTTGAGTCTCTGCTACAGTAAGCCCTGGCTCCTTTTATTCACCTGATTGCTTCTATAAGTGATAATTTCTAAGTTCCTTACTTGTGGATTTGAAGATAGAAGTCAGTGGGGACACTTTAATGTGGACTAACCCATTGTAAATTATTGGGGGTAGTGATCCCCCATACACTTAGTGTGATAAAATACCCAACCCCCTTGATAGAAAGAAATCCAGTCCTTAGGATATCTAATCAAAGCAGAGTAGAATACAGAGCAGTTAGAACATCCACTAGTGCATGTATTCAAATCACAATACTCACTCTCTCTTCCATTGAAAAGAGAAACTTTACTATGTAGAAAACATATAGTGTGTTTGAGACACAGAATAATTAATAAGAGTTAGAAATAAAATGGGTTTTGAATATAAAATATTAGTCAATAATAACATGTTGTGATTTTTTTTAAGCCTATACTTTCAAAATATGTGCTGTGGACCTGAGGTAGTTATGTATATTTAAGCAAATATTCTAACACTCTGGTCATATTTTTTAGAGAATCATTTAATGATAAATTATGAAATATTATAAATTATATTTAGGCAAATTTGGAGGATTTGCATATGATTGTGAATTAAAATATGTATTATTTACCAAAGTATGAATGAGGTGATTTTAATGTGGCTAAATCAGACAATAATCACATGTATCTTATAGCTCCATTGAACTTCACCTGCTCATCCATAAGTTATTTGGCATTAACAGGAAATATATTAAAAGAACATATTTTTTATTTGTGAAATATAATTTAATAAGTAAGTGTTCATAAAACTCATAAAGTATAAAACGAAACATAAATGAGAAATATAAGATCTTGATAATAAATATTAGTGAACAATTTTAGAGAAGATAGCAAATTGTTACTAAAAACAAGGAATTGCCATGAAAATTAAAAAGGCAAAAATTAATGGACAAAAAGGAAAATAATTAGAAGAATATAAAGTAGGTTCTGTTTGAAATAACTGGAAAACTTCAATTATTGTGAAAGGTCTAAACACAAGAAAAATTGTTTTCCTTGACAGTAGCTAATACAGGGGATTGGGCAGCTATTTTCTCATTCCATCTGAGTATCTCATATAAAGATTAAAAGTTTCTTATATACCTACATATTTTTGGAGCTATCAATAAATAACAAGTTTATACTTATGAGAAAAATATAATTCTGAAATCCGATCAAGTGTATATGATCTTTTAAGGTTTCACATTGGAATTTTTTATATCTAGTATCTAAGAAGACCATAGAATTAACTAATCATTCTCTGAAAATTCCACTAGAAAAAATGCACTTCTTATAACAGTTTTGCCCCACTTTTTTCCCAAGGTAATTTGCAACATAATTGAGTTAGAAAAATCTTGATCCCAATCCCTATGTCATGTGCCAGTGTAATAAATGCCATCATTTTAATGGGTGTGACTACTCGTATTTTGTTTTCTGATTGCAAAAGTTGTCAGTATTGACTATTTAAAACTTTAAAATACTGAGATTGTGAATCCCAGATATGTAAGTAGGCTTGCATTTAAATTTTGATCTAAAACAAATTGTTAGGTCATATCACACAAAAACAGGAACTTGAGCACTTTGCTTGAATTTGGAACTTTTCTCCTTTATAAAGTTAAGGGACTAAGGTTTCCCAGAGTATGAAAATTTGTGAATTCACTACACGACTATGTCATTTATTCCTTTGGTTCTGTGTGTCCACATTTTTCCTCTAACAAGTCTATCTCACAGCATTCACAGAGCACAGATATGTGACTTTCTCAAAGTGAACAGCTTACCATGAAATGGCTTATGTTTCATCCCCCTAATACCTCTGCAACTAGAAGAAGCAAAGCTACTTTGGATTTTCCAGACTTAACAGTAAAGCATGTACTTTAAAAAGCCTTTCAATTTGGTAGCATATTACCTATTACTTTCCCTTCGAGCCCTAACTTAATCTCATCATCTCCTTGATCCATAAGTCTTATCTCTTTCACAGAGAGCCTCTGCTTTGCTGCTTCAGCACTTCTTGTTCCCTGCAAAGATTGGCTATCTATCAGAACCCCCATGATGACATAGCATTTGTATGTTTAGGGTATTTTTATAAACAAAATTTTTGTCACAGAAAAATTTTAAGTTGAAAGGTTTGTAGCAAATGTCCCAATGTTTTTTGTAATATATTTTCCTATTTTTGCTTTGAACTCTTATTTGGTGCACTTTAATGATTTAGCTCTGGCAGAAATTAGATTTTGTTTTCTGATTTAATGCAGAATATAATTCCAAATCCAACTAACTATCAGTGCAGAAGTTAATATCTACAGCAGGTTCAAGTAATGAAAAAATATAGAAAGACTATCCGTATCCTCAGATACAAATCTTAAAAATATCTCCATTTTGATTTTTCTTGTGGTAGAAAATTGATGTACAAGAATAAATAAACCAGAGCTTTCAAGAGAACTATCAAAGGCAAATCTCCAAAGGAACAGAAAATGCTGGACTTAAATATATTTGCCCAAGTGGATGCCTTTGAATGATGCCAACAAATATAAACTTGTTTTACTACTTCAAAAGTTATCTGTAAATCATACTTTCAATTAATAAGCATGCATAAGAAGCTAGAAAATGTACACTCAAATATATAGGTGTACTCACTGAAAAACACCAATCATCTGATTTTTTTTTTTTTTATTATGCTGAGATGCTTGGGATCAATCCCAGGGACTTGTGCCTGCTAATCATGTACTTGACCACTGAATTAGAATTATGTCCCCAGCCCCTCTGAACATTTTAACTTATTTTGTCCCATCATGCCAGATGTGTAGCACTTATAAAATTGAAACATATTACATAATATTATTGTATAACTTAATTATATAATAATTAGAATATAATAATCATAATATAATAATATTAACATACTAATGGATGTAAGTTCTAGATTAATTTTTTTTTTTTTTTTTGCGGTAATGGGGATTGAACTCGGGGGCATTCTACCTCAGAACTATACCCCCAGCCCTATTTTTTATTCTTTATTTTGAAACCGAGTCTAACTAAGTTGTGGAGTGCCTCACTAGGTAGCTGAGGCTGGCTGCGAACCCGGATCCTCTGGTCTCAGCCTCCCGAATGCTGGGATTACAAGCGTGTGCCACCACGCCCGGCTTAGATTAATTTTTCATCTATTTTAATGTACATGGGTTAATTTCATTGAAATAGTTGCAGAATTGAAAAGCTGGAACTAGTGGGTTAAAAATATCATAGGAATCACTTATTCAAACACTTGAAAAAATGCAGCAATTTCTTCTTTTATAACTCTTACAAATAACCTTTTGAGTAAATTCCTCAATTGATTAAGATTTCACTGTGTCCTGACACAACATCTACTGCTGAACAATTGTAAATATTATAGTATTTTTCTCATATGAAATTATAATCCTCTGCTTTTAATTTCCAACTATTTGTGCCCCCTAGAAAAACACAGAATAAGTTAGGTCCATTTCTACACAGCTATTCTTGTAAGGCAACCATTTTTCTCTGCCTCTTTAAACAGATTTAGTTTCATTTTAGTGTAGACTAAAACTAATCTAAGGGATTCCTCTGGTTACAAAGTATTCTTGTTTGTTGAATTTCATCATAAAATTTGGTCTGAAAAGTAAAATATATATTTCATAAATTTCCTAAGTAATTAAATATTCATGGAAAGACAGAGGTACTTGAATTATTAATACTATAGACTCACAATAGTATTTTAGCATATAATTAACTTCAAACCAATATATATGTATACAGTTGGCCAATATTCTTATACTTATTTTTAATTTAAAATTTTTATAAGGCTTGGGTTAGAAATTCCTGGTTGTCTAAATATGC